>JAECUM010010049.1:0-74158 GCA_016617855.1 Megalonaias nervosa
TTTTATATATATATATATATATATATATATATATATATATATATATATATATATATATATATATATATGAATCAGTGACAAACTTGCTAGGTCACCAAATATTGATCACTACTCAGTTATAACTTTATGCTTTACTCCATTTTCAAAACACCTGTCAAATGCATCATGATCTTTTGTAAACCTTTGTTGAATGCTTCAGGTACTTGTCAGTATGTTCATATGGGTGGCATTCTCATTCCAACCATGGTCTTGAAACAAGCTTTTAGTGGTAGAAGCTTTGTAAATGATTATCACTTCAGTTTTTATATATATATACATATACACGTGTATATATATATATATATATATATATATATATATATATATATATATATATATATATATATATATCACTACTAATCATCGCACTCTAATCTAGAATGTATTTTTGTACTCCCATTACTCGTTTATATGACACAGCATAAGTGTCACGATTCATGTGGTTTCATCTTTCACTAGGATCCTACATTGAGATGCAGGACTCCTGTAGTAATCATACTCAGTCTGTCTGTCAATCTGTCTGTCACACTGATTGTAACCAGCACAAGTAGATGACATTTGGTTTGTGAATAGCCTGTTAAATTTAGATGAGACATTTAAAAGTTTTGTCTTCCCAGATACAAATTTAAAACTCTGTTGCCTTATTCCATTAGGATGAAATCTGCACTAAAGCAGTTCCTTGTACATAATGAACATAGCTCAGGAACTGTTTGCTTATACATTTCTCAAGACCTTGACTTAATTTTTATGTGTTTTGTCTCATCAACTCCATTTGGATTAAGTTATGCCTCTTGACATTGTATGTCGTATCTTTCCATGGGATATTGCTTGTAACTGTCCTAGTTTCGGAACCATTCAACAGCTGCTGATGCAATTTAATATGAACATTGATAGATTTATATATGCCTCATATGGGTTTAGTCTCATTTTTAAGTTTTAGACCCAGTCATTGCTTTTCCTTCAGACTTTCGTTTTGCTAGGTATGTGGATCATCAACATTTTTGTGTTGCATTTCAACCAGATTTCGTGTATGGCTTCAGATTGAAGATACCTTGAGTGAGATTCGTTTAGAGTTCCATGACATCATTTACAGGAGTTATGGCCCCTGATTGGCTGTCCTGCAGACTTTCCACAGCATAACTACTGGTTTGATTGATCTCAGCCCAATTTGGCACACGATTTTAATTTGATGGGGCCTTGAAATAATCTGAAGTGTTCCATGTTGCCATTTAGAAGAGTTGTGCCCTCAAATTATCTTCCTAACTTTGCTTTTCCACAGCATAACTTTCCTGAAGAATATTGCATTTCAGTCAGAGTTATTGTGCACCTTCACATTGATGAGACCTTAAATGAATTTGATTTTCAGCATCCTTCATAATCATTTAGAAAAGTTATGGCCCATGAAAGTCCATCTATTTTAAACTTCAGTGGAAATTCTTCCATTTAGTGCCCTGCAGAGTAAGGAAAAAGAGTTGAGCCATTTGCGATTCAGCCATTGCGGCAGACTCTGTTATCTAATGTTATTTGCTCAGCATGCACTACTTATCCCACTAACAGTAACCCTGTACCCTTTTTAAACAGTAGCCCTGTACCGTTTTTAAAATAAAGTAGCCCTGTACCATTTAAAAAAATAGCCTTGTACTGTTTTTAAAAAGTAGCCCTCTACTATTTTTAAAAAAGGTAGCCCTGTACTGCTTTAAAAAAAGTAGCCCTCTATTGTTTTAAACAAAGTGGCCCTGTACTGTTTTTAAAATGAAGTAGCCCTGTACCATTTTTGACATATTTTTGGCATATAACTAACCCAGTTTGAAATCAGTGAAAGGGAAGTACAGTAAAACCTAGTCTTGTTGTTTCCACATGTAATTGTTAAGCAGTTCCCTGATTTCAGCAGACACTGTGTAAGCTTAAACTTGATTCATGTTATGTTGACTGTACAAGTTATAACATGTACATGAACTTTCATTGGCTTAGATGTTGGAAGGAGATGGTTTCTATCTCAGCTGACTGAGCTCTTGGTATGGGATGCTTTTCATCATGTATCACATGTCTATCAACATTCATACTTTTAACTCTACAGGCGTATTGTCCATCGTCTGTTGGTCATCGGTCACCTGTCCATCCATTTGTACAAAGTTTGTTACCACAAATCCTCCTAAATTACCTGTAGGATTGCCATATTCATTGAAAAGTCTTGTTGGTCCAAAATGAAACTGGTGCTGCTTGGACATCAGTATGACTGCTACCAGCAGTTATTTAAAAGATCTTGTTATCTCTAATCCTCCTGAATGGATTGTTATATCAGTATGGGATTTTCACGAAAAGAATTTGTGTGGTGTCTGGTTAGTCCTAAATGAAAATAGTGCTGCTTGTTCATTCATAGACCTCTCAATACTACACCTGACAGGAAAGTCATATTGGCATGGGTTTTTCTCTACAAAACTTCCTATGATGTCTGATTCGTCTTAAGTGAAAATGATGCCATTCAGACATCTTATATGGCTGCTACATTGGCCTTCTTATTAACCTTGTGATAGTTACTCCTGAATAAATCAACATCGGGGTATCATTGAAAGACCTTTCATGATATCTAGCTTATTCTATCTGATAGCCAATATGGCCATCATGGCAGCCATCTTGGAAATCTTCTTATCACTAGTCAATCTGGATGGAAAATCTTAACAACATTAGGTTTTCACTGGAAGGTTTCTTACGATATCTAATTACTGGTAATGGTACCAGTGCATTGACCAATATGGTCACCATGAAGGCAGCCATCTTGAAAATCTTCCAATCACTATTCCTCTTGAACAGAAAGTCATAAGGGGTTTTCACCAAAAGACTTCTTATAAATGTTTAGTTGGTCTTAAATTAAATTGGTGCCAATTTGACTGCAAATATGGCTGCCATTTTGAATAGCCTGTTATTGCTATTCCTCTGAGATTGATGGCCATATTAATATTGGTTTTTCACTAAATGACTTCTTATGATGTCTGGTTGTTCCAAAATGAAAATGGTGCTGATCTGATGTCCAGTATGGTTACCATGACAGTTATGTTAAAAAATCTTGTTGCCGTTCTTAAATGGAAAATCTGTGAACATGGGCTTTTCAACAGAAAACATCTTAGGGTGTCTGGTTGGTCCTAAATGAAAATTATACCATTCTGACATCCACTATGGCCGTCATTGTGGCCCCCCTTGAAAATTTTGTTATTTGACTCCTGAATGGATGGCTGTACCTACATATGTGCTCATGTCAATTTAAGTTTTCACCAAAAGACATGGAAAGATCTGTTGCGAATTTACCATTACATTTCCTTTTTTAACTGAAAGCTTTTTTTCTCTCTTTGATACATTACGTTGTTCAGTTTAATTCCAGTGGTAGGATCTGAAAAATGTTTGTCATATGATCTTGGATCCAGCTTCTTTACTATACAGATATCACATCTGTTTTTAGTATTAACCTCTTTTTCTGCATATTAAAAATTCCCATTGATTAGCAAAATTAACACAATGACAGATTCTGGATCTATTTTAGAATTGAAAAGCTAGAAGCCAAATCTCTCTACCATCAAAAACAGAAATGGGTATTGTATATTATAGTATACAAGATATAAAGTATGAAAGAAAATGGACATTTCATGGATTCTTGGCTTTTCCTTACAGCCCATAGAGCATCAGATCTTTACTATTTGAGATATATATACAGATTTTAGAGAGGAAAAACATAAGCTGAACTGAATTGACCCAACAGAAACCATGTTGTCCTAGAAAATGTTTAATTTTTGTTACATATTACCCAAACAATTATTCAAGTCGGCCCTTACTGTGCTCATTGAAGTACATT
This sequence comes from Megalonaias nervosa, assembly GCA_016617855.1. Classification (NCBI taxonomy): domain Eukaryota; kingdom Metazoa; phylum Mollusca; class Bivalvia; order Unionida; family Unionidae; genus Megalonaias; species Megalonaias nervosa. The sequence continues at coordinate 3,884 of JAECUM010010049.1, forward strand.
CCAGCTTTATTGTGATGTCATTATAGTATGTTGAATGCCAGAAGGTACATTTTCTTTCAGTGCATCTTAGATATATTTTGGTAAATGTTTGAGAGGTGCTTGAAGCTCACCCATGTAAATGCACAGTTTTTCATCTTCAGCTTTGCATGCAATTTTTTTGGGTGTTTGGTGCTTGGGTCCATTTGCTATGATGCCGTTTAACACATTTGACTGAGAATAAGGTTGTCATAATGTACATTGTATTTAGTGTCAAAGTCTCAATGCTTGAGACGAGCTAAAAATGTCATGTTAGCAGATCCACTCGCAATAAAAAGCAAACGAAGACCACAGTTACTTGTAAATAATGTGTGAAGGTTTTTTTTATACCTATACTTCGTTAAGGTCATGTATGATATGACCATTGTCCATTAATTTATTCTTCTCAATAATATTAAGATCTTCATGATGACCTTCAAACAGTACATATTTGTCTTTTGAAACAAACAAAGGCTATAATTGTGCTCAGATCCAAGATCTCTGCCATGTTTCATTTTTGGAAAGAATGGTTTCATGCATTGACTTACTGTAACTTTTAAGTCAGCAGACTTAACTTAGCTTGATCCTTCATTTTGGTTTTAAAATAAAATGCATTTTTTTCTTGATGAAATGACAAGTTTTGAACGATAGATTCTTAGCATTTTTCTTTCTTGAGACCCTTCTTCATCTTTGAGGTTTAAGTTCCATGTTCGGTGTAGTTTTCATACAACATTAAGTACAGTGAATATTCTTGTCTCATTACAGGGGGAGAGATTAAGTCATGCCGTGGGTTGTGCTTTTGCTATTTGTCTTGAGAGGAAACAGAAGAGAGAGAAAGAGACTGGGGTGACTGTCACTTTCAGTCAAGATCGCACAAGCTTTACACGGACAGGCTCATTCCGCCAGACCACACTGACAGAAAGAATAACAGACCCACAGAGTGCATTACTAGCGGGTAGGTTCACCATCATGTGACTGAAAAGAGTATGATATCTTTTAATTTTTGTATTACTGTGATAATTGCTTCAATGCACATGTTCAATCCAACTATTTGGTTTATGTAACATCTTTACAGGAACAGTTGAGGTTGGAGTAAAGAGGCAATTCTTTAGACCATCTGTTGGATTTTTGGGGGGTTTTTTGCAGGCTACAGTTACGTACAACCTTCTGTCCATCTGCTACTAGTTTAAAGTTTTCTGTGATCAGCAACAGGGGTGCACAACTCCGAACATTTACATGGGCCAGAATTGACTTTGGACCTAAGAGTGTCACACTGTGAAAGTTTGGTGTCTCTAATAAAAGCATAAATATACATGCATAAAGTAAGGCCACGGGAACATGCTGTATTTTGCACAGCCTAAATCTACAGTTACCAAAAATTGTGGATAGTTTGAGGTAATAAAGAACCCTGTTAGTTTAGGGGTCAACACATTAAAGGTCAAGGTCAATGTGACAAAGAAAAAAATGGGCTGTGCACAAACTTTATAGATGACCTGCACATGGGTAAGGAAGAAGCCAATATATTTTGGACCCAAAAGGTCAAAATTCAAGGTCACTGTGACAGAAAGAATAAATATCATTTCTGCATAATAACTATACTTCCAGTGCCATTACCTTGACCAAAATTTGTGGAGGGCTTGAATTAAACAATGGAAGACGCCCATTGGCTTTTGAGTCGGTGGTTATGGTCATAGTGCCTCCCCCCCAAAACTAATGTGATTTTACCGAGTAACTTTTGTTCTAGTGCAGATTCCTTGATCAAACTTTGTGAATAGCTTACTCTTAAGGTCATAAAAAAGCCTATTGATTCTGTTTTGGAAAAATCAGAGGTCTCTGTCATGGTACATTTCATAAGAAAATAATGGTCTAGGCACATTAAATTTAGTGTGTTAAGTACCTGCATAGGGGACTGTTAAACTCATGGTGGGTATATAATGTACCGAATTTGTCCTCCTAATGTGTTAATCTTTTTTAAAATAATCCTTCTTATGCTACTTCTTTTTACTTTTGTTGAACAAATTTTTCAATCTTTTAATATTATGAAGTAGTGTGATAAGCATGATATGTTCTAATATTCTGCTATGATGGCCACAAGGCATCCATTTGGCTGCTAAAGCATTTCAGCACTTTTTCTAAAGACTGGTATTTGTGATTAAATCTTTTACTGGGTCTTTCAGAGATGCTCACAGGGCATGTGATAGCGTGATTCACACAAAATATTTATGAATTCACACACTTGGAAAGTGGTGATGCATGAGAACTCCCGCAAATTAATTTCAGATTGCGTGTATGAAAATGTACTTGGCGCAGTATACAACTTTATTCACCGTTCACACTTAAAGTACTTGTAGAAGGGTAAAGTTATTGTAGCACTTGTCGCAGCCTGTATTTTTTTGTAACTGTTTACACATCTGGTTTCATCGGCTTGACATGAATAATTGTTAAACTAAATTTGATGGGCACATTGGGCCCTGTAACAAGCATTTTATTGAAGTTTAAACCTTGCATAAGGAAGTTTTACAAATGCGCATTTATAATACGATCAAGAAGATCCAGAATGGTCGATTCCCAGTGTTGTTCACCAGTAGATGACAATACAGTTCGGCAAACACTGGCTGATCATACTAATGAGGGCAATTTATTTTTTAAAGTCGGGAAGTATATGAGATTATAGGAAATGGGAAAGTGTTAATAGAGATACCAGTGAGTAATTTTGAACCAAAAAATGGCGTTAAATTCGAATCCGATATACATGCTGGATGGACCAAAACAGACGGCATGCCGCTCAACCCCTCATTTCAGCGGTATTTCAAAATTAAATCTAGAAAAGGCAAACAAACTAAACTAAAAAAAGGCAGACAAACAATCCCAGTTAATATACAGACAAATTAAAAGTAGAATTCACTTTTTATTTCTTTTCTTGTCACAGTTTAGCTCTGCGGGATCATGTGCAACAAAACCATACTGCATACCGGTAGCCCTAGCATAACGATTGCGATAAATCAAATAAGAAGCTAAAATTGAATTAGATCTCAGTACAGAACAGTATTCATACACAGATATGAAAAAGATTAAGCTGAGAAACAATGAACAGATTAATGCTTATACAACTAGAGGTAGCATCTTTTAAAGATTTTGATTTCAGTAGGGGTCTTACATAGTGGATAAGAAATAAAGAGAAATCGATAGTGAAGTGTTACGTAGATACTGAACTATGGCCATTTCCTCCTCCCCCTTATTTTTGCTCTACTCCCTCCTTAGTTTTGTGACAAGGGGGGAAATACCCTTCTTTTTATAAAATCCTGGGAGCATCTCTGGTCTTTGGCATGTGACACACTGAGAATTTGCTGATATTTTAAAAAATATAAACACTGTAGAATTTGTAGACTTGACCAACATTTATAAGTTGCATGCAAATTTGCTTATGCACTCAGTCACAAAACAGCCTGGACCCAGATCTGCTGGTTGTTAAAGTCTGATAGATCTTGGTCTTTGTTGTTTGCCTGAATCAGCAGTTCCTTGAAATGATGTATTCAGTGTAAAACCTGTACATAATTGGCTTCTCAAATTTTCTTTACTAATTTGAAAAAGAACTTGTGAGAAAAGAAGCTATTATTTTTAGGTAAATGGTGAGTTTGTCTTGTGTGTTAGTTAAGCTAACATGTTTCTTGATCTTATAACCTCAGTGCATTAGAGCTTAGTATCACCTGTCATATTGTACCACAATATTTGCAGCAATTTTTGTCCTTGATATGATACTTATAATAATATTGCATACATAAATAAACCGAAAATTATACAAGTCAGACCATGTTTTCAAAACAAACATCACTTGGAACATAGTGTAAATCCGTTGTAGGAAGTGCCAAATTCTTGGAATGAATGAAAACATGTTTTCCTGTTTTTCTGTCTTTCATTTGAATTAAACAATTTATAAACATGCTTATTATCATAGACACTTTGGCACATGAGAGGAAGTGAAAATGTTTCTCTATATTAGATGACCCCTAAAGTATCTTCATCTCCCGAGTGTTCATTTAGGTACTTTACTGTTCTCAGTGGTTGATGTGGTCCACTCAGACAAAAAAAACCCCCAGAAACATCATTTCAGCTCTTGGAATTCAATACAGCATGTGCTGATGTCATTTTTCCACCAAAATGTACACATTTATTGATCGATCAGATATTTCAGTTCTTCAGATCTATGAATTTCATTGGATGTAGTGGCAGACATCCAATCAAAATCAAGTTGTACAATTTGGACACTTTTCCCACATGGTCAAGAGAAGGGGAGCACACACCTGGAATAGGCTCACAAATAAGCAATTTTCCACTGCCAGTTTTGTACAAATAGATCCTTTCCCTCAAGTACACCTCTAGTGGCTTCACTCTGTTACGTATTCATACTTTAGATGTTAAACTTACAAAGTATCCTGTTGAACTCAATTGCTTTCACTAGTTTCAGTCGATGTACACTGCATTGCTATTACATTCTATTGGTTATTGGCATTGCATACTGTGGGAGACAACTCATGAAATCCAATAGATGTCACTATGACAAAGCACTGAAATACGTGATCAATTCCCCAAGGTGTGGATAAGGGTAACATATCAGAACCTTGGCTAGTGAAGATGGCGGTTATGTTATGTCAGCAGGGGAGAGTGAGGTAAAAGGTTGGGGTAATAGGGAACTGTTCTTTAAATTTAATTAGAGTATTTAAAGAATTTGAATAATGTGCATGTTTTCTTGTCATCACGTTATAGTAAAGGTGCTTACCATAGAAAGTGTTGGTCGAAACCAAACCAAACAAACATGTCTATGGATTGTCATTAGACTTAAACCAAATTCACCATTGTACATTGAGCATCATTGGGAATGAAGGATCCAGTGAGCAGAGGTCAGGGTTACAGGGTGAATTGTTGTTGTACTCTGTTAAGATAAATATTTTAGAGTTGTATAAAGGGGTGTCTGTCTCCATATATGGATTGTTATCAACTTTAGCACATCTTAATGTTCACAAATGCATGAGGTATTTATAAGGCCAGGTGTCCATGTCACATGAGTTGTTTTGTTGTGTGTTGTTAAGTCTGTGGCAAGACTGTCAAAGGCAAGACAATAGATTTAATCATTTTATGCTTGTAATAGTTAAGGGTCTGCAAGTATGTGGAATATAAACAAACTTACCTAAACTGGCCTCTCTGTAACCTGGTTTCTTCTGTCAACTAGTCCCTTTATAACTTTACTTCCTCAGCAGACTCATTTGTCTGTAAAACAAAAAAAAGTGTTTCCGGTTGGCCGACCATCCCTTTTATTTTCATTGCCGACCCAAGCACTTTCCCCCCCTCAGTTTAAAACAAAAACACAAAAAAATCATATATTCATGTTCAGAAAAAGACCTGATACCATAATTTTAAAACCAGTGCAATAGGAAACACATGTTTGTTTTTCCTTTTTGGCCTAACCTGGCTTCCTCTACAGAATGGGCCATCTGTGACCTGGCTTCATTTGTAACTTAGCCATCTATGACCTGGTTTACTCTATAGACTGTACCTTGTTTTCTTTGCAGACTGGCCTGCCTTTAACCTGGTTTCTTTCATAGGCTGTACCACCTTTAGCCTTGTTTTCTCTGCAGATTGGCCAGATAAATTTTGTCCTAGAAAGACTATTTCTGTGCTAATCAAACTTCCTTTACTGGCCACCTTTATACAGTGGCAAAGTGTTTGGTTCAAACAGTGTCCAATTTTGGGAATTTTCACAGTATCATTTTTTGGGATACAAGTGGAATATGGTTTTCAGAAGTATTTAGATGTCTGCAGAAGGTTTTTGTTGAAACCTTGCTAATCAGCTTACAGACTGGGTATGAATTTCTTTTTATCCTACTGTCATTTCCCCAGAGATTTATAATTGTCATCAAGTAATTATGTTCAAAACAACACCAGAATGATCCCTTTCTGTAGCATAGCTTTCCATGACTTGAAGCATTAAAGCTGAATTTGATAAAGATAACTAATATTAACCAAAGCTATGCTCAAGACAGAGACCAATATGACAGGTGTATTCTGTAATTAGATGTTATTAATGTACTTGTGTCATGCAAGCTGTGCCATTGCACAGCATTACTGAGAAATGAGTCACTGTTAATCATTGTGAGGTAGAACAATTATTGCATGACACTTGTTGCTGTAAGCTCAGAGACTTTGGTAGTATTGATTAGGTGGAACATATGTTTGATAACGACAATGACTGTTGAGTAGAGGAATCATCAGTTCATTCTGTATTACATACTAATTGGTGGGCAAGGAATGGCCAAGCTGTATTGCATACTAATTGGTGGGCAAAGAGTGGCCATGCTGTAATACATACTAATTGGTGGGCAAAGAGTGGCCATGTTGTCTTACTTTCTAATTGGCAGGTAAAGAGGGGCCATGTCATATTACATACTAATTGGTGGGCAAATATTGTCCATGCTGTGTTACCTAGTAACTGTTGGTCAAAGAGTGGCCATGCTGTATTTCACATTAATTGGTGGGCAAAGAGTGGCCATGATGTATTACATACTAATTGTTGGGCAAAGAGTGGACAAGCTTTATTACATATTAATTGGTGGGCAAAGAGTGGCCATGCTGTATAACATATTAATTGTTAAGCAAAGAGTGGCCATGCTGTATTACCTACTAATTGTTAGGCAAAGAGTTGCCAAGCTGTATTACACACTAATTGGTGGGCAAATAGTGGACAAGCTGTATTACATACTAATTATTGGGCAAAGAGTGGACAAGCTGTATTACATACTAATTGGTGGCAAAGAGTGTCCATACAGTATTACATACTAATTGGTGGGCAAAGAGTGGCCATGCTGTAAAATGAGAGTAGAACCAGATCTAATGGTGCTCATTAAATCGACAGCTCAGGGCCTTCAGTGTTGTAATGGATAAATTGGCCCATTGTTGAAGGAGGCAAGAATTAGAAATGGAATATAAGTGATACATATGAATCTGTCCTCTATGATCAGTTTAGTATATGCACCAATTAGGAGTCCAGAAAAGTTGGAATTTATTTAGTCTTCAAATTCATGTTAGATTATTTTGTAAAAAAAAAATTGGCATTTTAAGAAAAATAGCATTAGTGTGTTGCTGCTTTCTAACTTCTTTTTCATAATCATATATCTTCAACTTCTATTTCATAATTATGTATCTTCAACTTCTATTTCATAATCATGTATCTTCAGCGTTTATTTCATAATTATGTATCTTCAACTTATTTCATAATTATGTATCTTCAACTTTTATTTCATAATTATGTATCTTCAACTTCTATTTCATAATCATATATCTTCAACTTCTATTTCACAATTATGTATCTTCAACTTCTATTTCATAATCATATATCTTCAACTTATTTCATAATTATGTCTTTTCAACTTCTATTTCACAATTATGTATCTTCAACTTCTATTTCATAATTATGTATCTTCAGCTTCTATTTCATAATTATGTCTCTTCAACTTCTATTTCGTAATTATATATCTTCAACTTCTATTTCATAATTATGTATCTTCTTCTATTTCATAATTATGTCTCTTCAACTTCTATTTCATAATTATGTATCTTCAACTTCTATTTCATTATTAGTATCTTCAACTTTTATAATTATATATCTTCAACTTCTCTGCAATTTCACCGTGAATCTTGTAGTCCTACCTATGTATGATGGATTGGCAAAAATAAAAAAATAAAAATAAAAACCCTAAAGGTTACCATATCATACCATCATCAGAAAGTATTTCCATTTCTAGAACAGTAAGGATTGGAGTGCACTGACAGAATAGATTGTTATCTATGTATGCCAAATGTGTTGCTGGAAGGGGTTAAAGAAGGCTCTTTCATTATATTCAGTTTTTTTCCTTTAGTTAAAATCATATTCTTCTGGTCCTAGGAAGATGTGGAAAGTTACTACCTTAAGGCTGTCTTTGTACTGGCATATGACTTTGTTCAGGTCATTGTTCACTTTATTATCTGTACCAGTCCTAATATGAAATCATCAGTATGTTTTTTTTTAGCAACACATATCTTTCTAGTAGTTCTAGCAGTCATTGTCCAATTAGTACATAGTATCAGTTGTCAGTATCATTCATTGTAATAAATTTCCAGATTTCTATATCTCGAAAACTATGTTTCAGACAAGGTGCAGAGATGACATTAAGTGCTTTGTTACATACCCAATTTTAACATCCTTGATCTGGCATTTGATATGTATGTGAAACTCATAATTGTGATAGACTGGAACTAGTTAGGTTTTCACAGATGTCTGCACATTAATGCACCAAAATTAACTTTAATATGCATTCCATTTTGTTTTGAATTCCATTCTCATAGTGTTGCTAAAAATATTTAACATAAAAGAGAGGCATGTAAACAATACAAAACTGCATTCATTCTTTTGTTTTAAGTTAGTGGGGAAAAATAAGTTTGATTTGGCATGTGAATATGTCTCATTTCTGTTACCAGTTTTCTATGCTGTATCCAACTCATTCCTATTACCAGTTTCCTATGCTGCATCCAACTTATTCCTATTACCAGTTTCCTATGCTCTATCAAACTCATTCCAATACCAGCTTCCTATGCTGTATCAAACTCATTCCTATTACCACTTTCCTATGCTCTATCAAACTCATTCCTATTACCAGTTTCCTATGCTGCATCCAACTCATTCTTATTTCCAGTTTCCTATACTGTATCAAACTCATTCCTATTACCAGTTTCCTATGCTCTATCAGACTTTTTCCTATTACCAGTTTCCTATGCTGCATCCAACTCATTCCTATTACCAGCTTCCTATGTTCTATCAAACTCATTCCTGTCACCAGTTTCCTATTCTGCATCCAACTCATTTCTACTACCAGTTTCCTATGCTGCATCCAACCCATTCCTATTGCCAGTTTCCTATGCTTTATCAAACTTTTTCCTATTACCAGTTTCCTGTGCTGCATCCAACTCATTCCTATTACCACTTTCCTATGCTGCATCCAACTCAGTCCTATTACCAGTTTGCTATGCTGAATCAAACTCATTCCTATTACCATTTTCCTATGCTCTATCAAGCTCTTTCCTATTATCAGTTTCCTATGCTGCATCCAACTCATTCCTATTACCATTTTCCTATGCTCTGTCAAACTCATTCCTATTTCCAGTTTCCTATGCTGCATCCAACTCATTCCTATTACCAGTTTCCTATGCTCTATCAAACTCATTCCTATTTCCAGTTTCCTATGCTGCATCCAACTCATTCCTATTACCAGTTTCCTATGCTGCATCCAACTCATCCCTTCTGTCAACTAGGTACAAGATACATACGTACTTTTGTATCTGTATTGGAAATTGTCATTGTCCAAACTGCTACTATTCTCCACTCAGCCCCCTAGTGCGGGCATTGGCAACCTTCAGAACTGCTGTACCAGATCCACTCATTTGTAGAGTGCTGCATGCCAAGTCTTATTCATCCCTTTAATTTGAGGTAAATAAAACTTAAAACTTTGTTACACTATTCATTACTCACATCTCTGTGGCACCCCCCCACCCCCCACCCCCCACCCCGATATGCCACTACTCTTCTGAGACCACTTTCTTGATGCAGAGGGGTTGCCTTAGAAGCAGGGAACAAGTGTACTTCCATGTTGTCTGCATGCCTTAACTCAGAAGAAAAAAGCATGTATGAAAGGTTTAAATTGGAGAACTTCGTGAAATGTGTCATTGTGTATGGAGCTACTATGATTATTCATTAGCTAAAATAGCAATATGACTGGATCAGTTTCTTTCAGGGCATCAGATACTAGTCTTGGTAGCCACATAAGCCAAGGGTCAACGTGGAATAAACTGGATTCATGGCCCTTGACTATGAAGGCGACATTTCCTTGCTCTACTCTAATTTAGTAGGGTATATTACAGCTTCTCCCCCCCCCCAATGCATGTTTGTTATAAAATTTGTCTGGCAAATGATTGAAGTGCTGATTTTTTAATTTTGTCATCATCACAGAACCAGTGCCTGTTAGAAAGGTGGATAACCCATTTGCTGTGCAGCGACCACATGCTACTGAGAACATGCTTATAAGACAGGGTTCCTTTCGGGGCTTTTCGAAACTGCAGGAGGCCTCCTCGCCTTTTAAACGGTCAGTTTCACTGCGGCTGACAGACCTACCCTCCACTCTCAAGAGACAGAATGCAATACTGGAATCGCCACATGGTAATAATCCAAAACGATAGATGACTGACTATGGAATGTTGAACATTGCTTCAGATGGCCACTACTTATATTTGATTAAGTTATATAAAACTTTATAAAGAAATTTAATTGGATAAAATATGGATAGAATAGCAAATCATTATCTACGCACAGGGAAATATTACTATCTTTTTTCCACATACAAAGTCTAGTTGAACAACAATCAAAATGGCTGACAATGTACAGATCTGGTGTTATTGAGACTGACTACACTTTTGTTGTACCAGCAATCAGAGTTTTGGTTCTTGAGGAAAGTGATGCTCAGGCAAAAGCAGATTGCTTATATTCATAAATCAAAATGAGAAGCCATAAACATTATAATTTCCAAATTGGTTTTCATTATGTTGATTTATCTTTAAAACCAAAATTAAATTTTACAACAATGGTTTATTGTCTTAATCAGGATTAGAAGTGAACCTCGAGAACCACAAAAAACCAAAAATTTCATTTTGAACTTAGAACCTAGAAAAAGTCTCAAAAACCAAAGGAAACCTACATAAATTAAAAAAAACAACCCTAAAACAAAACAAAAAAAGATTATTTTATTGCACACGGTTTTTCATTAAGCTAGCCTAGGGGTCGAGAAAGCATGCAAATTAAACAAATTAAAGACATTGGTCATTTAAATTACTTATTAATTTTCACTTCATCTTTAGTTTCATTTTATTTAGAAGACAAAAAATTCAAAGTATACCTTATAAAATTTGTAATAAATGTTACGCTGAAAATGGAGATAATGTTGTAACTGCTTTGTGTCTTGAACCTCAAAAAAAATTTAAAACCTTGATGAAACCCTCCCCCCATTATAAAATTTAACTTAACTTCTAACCCTGCTTAAAGAAGGCTGTAAACGTTTCATCAATTTTCTGAGAGTGACCGCTTACTTTTCTAGTAGTGATCAGTCACAGTCTAACGTGTATGTGTCACTGTTTTAATGATATGGTTTTATTTTTCTCTTTCTTTCCTTTTCTATCATCGAAAGAATAATGTCATAAATAAGGGTACTTTTCATACCAAATTTATGAAGCAAGTTTTGCAGTTTTGTTTCATAGCTCAATCAGATTTGTCTCAAATGTGAATTACTACAGTAACTGTGAATATTATTTTTAGACTACATAAATAGTCGCTTATAAAATCAAGTTTAACTGCAGACTGCATGGACCCAGATCTGCTGTCACACAGTGTGCCAGCACAGCTGGGTTTGTGCAGTTTCTTGGGAGTAATCAGTAAAATAGCATAGACCTTGATCTGCTGGTGCATTGTACAATGGCAGATACGGTTCTGTGTTATTTTTGCTGTTGGGCTCCACATTAACAGCAAGCATATATGGTACAAATTGGATTTCATAACTGCTACAACATGAATATAAAGATTTAATAAGCAATGATCTTTCTGTAGACTCCATCCCTGGTTCACGCAAATAATGATCCATTGGTAGACCCCTTCCCCAGTCCAAAAACACAATGATCCTTCTGTATACAGCTTTCCCAGTCCACATAAACAATGATACTTCTGTAGACCCTTCTGCAGTCCATATAAACAATGATATTTCTGTATAACCCCTTCCCTTTCCACTTAATGATCATTCTTTAGGCCCCTTTCCCAGTCCACATAATGATCATTCTATAGACCCCTTCCCCAGTCCATGCAAATAATTATCCTTCTGTGGTCCCCTTTCCCAATCCACACAAACATTGATTGTTCTGTATAACTATTTCCTAGTTCACATAATGATCAGTAGACCCCTTTCCAGGTTCACACAATGATCCATCTGTAGACACTTTTCCCAGTCCACACAAATAATTATCCTTCTGTGGACCCCTTTCCCAATCCACACAAACAATGATTCTTCTGTATAAGCCTTTCCCAGTCCACATAATGATCAGTAGACCCCTTGCCAAGTTAACACAATGATCCATCTATAGACCCCTTTCCCAGTCCACACAAACAATGATACTTCTGTAGACCCTTCCCTAGTCCATATAAACAATGATATTTCTGTATAACCCCTTCCCTTTCCACACAATGATCTTTCTTTAGGCCCCTTTCCACGTCCACATAATGATCCTTCTATAGACCGCTTCCCCAGTCCACGCAAATAATTATCCTTCTGTGGTCCCCTTTCCCAATCCACACAAACAATGATTCTTCTGTATATCCATTTCCCAGTCCACATAATGATTAGTAGACCCCTTTCCAAGTTCACACAATGGTTCATCTGTAGAGCCCTTTCCCAGTCCACACAAACAATGATCCTTCTGTGGACCCCTTTCCCAGTCTACACAAACAATGATCCTTCCCCAGTCCACACAATGATTCTTCTGTAGACCCCTTTCCTAGTCCATGCAAACAATGATCTTTCTGTAGACCCCTTTCCCAGTCCACACAAACAAACATACTTCTGTAGACCCTTTCCCAGTCTATACAAACAATGATCCTTCTGTAGGCCCCTTTTCTAGTCCACATAATGATTCTTCTAGAGAACCCTTCCCCTGTCCACGCAAACAGTGATCCTTCTATAGACCCCTTTCCAAGCCCACACAATGATTCTTCTGTAGACCCCTATCCAAGTCAACACTTCCAATGATCCTTCTGTACACTCTTTTCCAAGTCCACACAAACAATGATCTTTCTGTAGACCCCATTCCCAGCCCACACAAACAATGATCCTTCTGTATAATCCTTTCCCAGTCCACATAATGAATCTTCGGTAGACCTCTTTTCAAGTTCACACAATGATCCTTCTGTAGACCCCTTCTCCATTCCTCACAATGATCCTTCTGTATACCTGTTCTCCATTTCTCACAATGATCCTTCTATAGCCCCGTTTCAAAGTCCACACAAACAATGATCATTCTGTAGCCCCGTTTCAAAGTCCACACAAACAATGATCCTTCTGTAGACTCATTTTCCAGTCCTTAAGTGATCTTTCTGTAGACCCCTTCCTCAGTTCACACTGTGAAATTTCTATAGACCCTTTCCCTAGTCCACAAATTTAAGTGCTGTTGAAAATGCATTTTTCCCCTAAACCATGTGATTTGATACCCCATAAAATAAATGAATTCACTGTATAAACAAAATTGATAGAATTCATGCTAATCTTCATTTGTGATCCTCAGTATTGATGTTAATCCTCAGTTGAGATCCTAAGTATTGGCAAATGCTGGTACCTTTCAAGTGAATCAAGGTTGCTCTTTTCTTTATTTAGAATTTATCCAGTGACATGCACCTAGAATCAACCTTCTTAGATTTATGTGGAGTTTTGATCAGCCACGGAATGTTTGTTGCATTGTAGCACTGATACTACTTTGTTCTATTAATATCCTTCCCTCTGTCTGCTCCAGGGATCAACACCAACACTAATGGTGCTATAGAGGAGGTGTCACCCAGTCAAGAGGAAGACTCAATTACCCAGATGTGTCAGCAGTTGACACAGGGACTGAGTGCGCTCAATACAGATGATCCATTTGCAGCGGCTCCACCAGCGTCCCACATGCCAACACCTCAGCATCAAACAATCCCAGTTTCATTCCAGCAACAAATTCCAACAATACCTTCTCTGGGTTCTGAGGGTAAGAGCTGCTGTCACTTGTTTGTTGTGGAAGTTTAGAGTTTCTTACATCCCTTGTATTTTGTATACCATAAAGCCTTGGTTACCTGATTGTCTGTCATCAGAAATACTGGCATTTCGCCAAATTTACTGTTACTTGCCATAAAATTTTTTTAATGTATCCACATAATTGTCATACATTTCACTGATACACTGAGTCATTGACAAGTTTGCCATTTCAATACACACATTGATACAGAAGGTGAAGGATCGGTACAAAACGATGCTACCTTGTGCAAGTTACGTTGCTTTTTAGAAGTCTAGAATAATTATTAGCAGTTTGCTTTTTTATTCTTTAAAATGAGAAATCATCAGAATAAGCCATCGCAGCAGTTGTTTTATATTAGAAGGAAGTACAGTGAGAGGGATTAGATAGTTAGACATCTTGCAGCTCTGGCACCTGGATGAATTCTAGATTTTCCTTGCACAAGGCAAGTTTAACTATTTCTTCTGCCTTTCGGATAACACCCAAATGCCTTCCGAATTTTACTGAAGTAGTGAAATTTAGTAACAGTTTGTGAATAATTGTTGTTCTTTCTTCTCAAAATGATCACATTAAGGTAAGATACAACTTTTTCTCTTTGTATGTGGGTGTGGGGGGGCATAATAACAGTATTGGGTGTGAAACCAGTGATAGAACTAATGGTCATTATTAATCCTAGTCACTATGACATTTGTGAACCATTCATGCAATACAAAACAAATGGTGTCGTGACCAAGGCGTGACCCAATCAAATAGAGCAGCATGAAATGACAGAAAAGGTTAAATCTAAATTGCTGATGACTATCAGGTCATCTATTTTGGTTATACTGTCAGGATGAAATGGTGTCAGAACAGTTGACAAGTATAGGTCTGTCTACAAGCTCTATTGTGCATATTTTCTGTACACTGGAAATATGGCCATTACACATACAGTTATTTGAAGTTTTGTTACATTTAGCGCTTTTATTTGTAGTGTTCATCTTTTTTATCTTTGTTTTGTAGTTGCCATCAACAGAGACTCATTGACAATTAAAAGTGCTTAGGCTAGTTAAAAACTAGCTTGGCACTGTTCATTGTCGGTTTTTATATTTATATTAATAAATCCCAGATGCACAAGATCCCTTGCTGGATTCAGTACACTATGTAGTATTTTTGTACAGATATTTTGTTTTTTATGGTTGTGTCATGCTGCTTTTCTAAGACATCCATATATTTTAGGGGTAGAACTGAATACTTGGTTTAATACCTGTTTAATGTTTAGCACATGGTTAAAATCTTTGATATTTTGTGATCTTTCCAGAATGCTCAAGCCTTCATGATCAGTTATTTTCAGGTAGCAATAAATAAAGGGTTGTCAGAGTGGTTGCCTTTATAGATTACTCTCACATCTCACCTCTGTCCATGTTAGTTCAGGTCTCCGTTAAACTAAGGTCATTTGAAAAAGCTTTCCATTAGCTTCCCATGAGTCAGAGGTTCATCCAGGATTCTTACTCTACCAAAATACTGATCATCATGAATAGAGCCAATCATGTGCTGAAAAAATAGTGTTAAACCTGATAAAACCAAACCATGCAATAAAGTATGTCCAACTTTAGTTAGTGGTAAATAGGCCAACACCTTTTTCCCAAGAAAATTATGTATCAAAGATTAATGGCTTTTAAAAGCTTGATTTGGTAGTGGTATGGGTTTTTTCTGTATAGTTTGTTAGAAGTACAGTGTTGACAGATCACATCCATGTTTGAACATAAGGGGTGTTCAGGTTGCACCAAATGTGCGAAAACCTGCTCTTGGACCCACTACTTTTACAACTCTTTGGTCTTAAAACTAAACGCAGAAAACACAAGCTTTGTAAAATTCAACAAATAATTTAGTTCCCTAGAATACAAAGTGAAAATTTAAAAAGAACTTACAGCCATGTGAATTAAATTGTCCAAAAAGTTTTATCACCAGTCCTAATGACTAAAGTTCTAATTAAATTCCATTCGTGTTCAAAATAAGATCCAGCGTTGAAGGTGCTGATGTGCCTGTAGTCTTGAATGTACTAATGTTGAAGTGGGCAGAAGTCTGATGATGTGCTAACAGTCTTCTAATTAATCACTGTAATATAATCCAGGATGTCATTGTCTGAATTCACTGTAATTCCAAATTAATGTTTCTGCCCAAGAATATTATTGAGTATTTTGTAATTCCAGAGAGGAATAATTTGAATAAATAATTCCACTGAAACCAAAAACAGAAAACAACAATACAGATGATTCTTCTGTTGTCACAAGAATGAATAATTATTCAAGTAAACAAGATTATATTAAAAAAATCTAAGACACAAGTAGAGCCAGGATGTATGTCCAAAGTTAATTTGTAGAAAATTCTAAGTTGTAAATAGATAAAATCTGTTACTAAAATTATAATTAGAACATGGGAAACATCAGGTACAGCAGGTTCTTCATGGGGGAATTCCAATATCCTAGACCCAGACCCAAATGAACATGTGTACCTTTATTAATAATGATCCACCACTCCGGTGGCCTATTAGTTAGAGCATCCACCTTGGATGTGGGAGATCGTGGGTTCAAACCCCAGTCGAGCCATGCCAGAGACTTATAAAAATGGTACTAACAGCTGCCTCACTAGGTGCTCAGCATTAAGAGGTTACTGTTAGGTTACTGTTAGGACTGGTTGGCCTGGTGCCAGGATAATGTGACTGTGGGGGACATGATGTTACATTTCTACAGCATGATTCCCCAGTGCTGGACATCACTATAAACTGCCACACTGCAGACATCATAGTGACATGACTGAAAAATTGTTAAAGCTACATTAAAGATCCAAATCACAAATGTACACACATTGATAATGATCCTTATATTCAACCCACACTCCATGAGAAACATTAACTATGTATTATTTGTTTATAGGATAGAAACATCAGTGTCCCTTGTCAGATACATTATGAATTTGATTTTGGACAAGGTCAAATCCAAAATAGAATTATACATGACCTATAATCATGGAAAAAAAGCTAACAAATACAAATTAAATATATGTAACACTACCTACTAAGAAAACCATTTCAATCAGAAATTACTGTGGGTTGACAGGTATGGAAAACCACTGCAATCAGAAATTACTCTGAACTAGGAATACATTAAAAAAAATTGTTTACACCCTAATCAGTTCATAAATTTGTTCTATTTATGGATATGATCTATTATAGTAGTTATTATACTCCGATTTAATATTTGTACAATTCCAGACTATGCTTACGGTTTTGTAAACAAAATGAAAAAAGTGAGTTTTAACTCATCCTGAGCTTACTGTGGAGTAAAACATTTAACACACTCAGACCCTATTTATACAGCATGATGCACAAACCTTTCAAACATATTTGACTTAACCAGGTTTGACTAGATTGTGCAGGGTCATATGTGTCCTCTGTCCAGATGAACAGTACCAGCTGGGCTAATTTTTGGTAGATACTTGTGTTTCACAAATTGAAGCCAGTTTTTGCTGTGCTGTGGAATTCTGTTTAAAGGAAAAATCAAAAAGGAAAATTATAATGCTTAATTTACCAACATAATTACTCTGCTAATTCTGTTTGTACATTAATAATCATAGACATAGTGTTTACAGTTAGGTCAATTTAGCCAGACTGCTGTTTGTGATCATGAATAAACTAGATGTTAATTCAGAAGAATATATAATACTTATTAAAGAAAATATATCTGGTTATTTATTTCATCAAGTTTACAACATATTTGAAGACAGTGTATACCTAGATTTCACAGCAGTGATATGCTTTTTTTGACCACTGCATTCCTGGGTTTGATCACTGGTTCTGTTGAGCGTATGGCTAAGTGGTTGCCCACCCAGGATTAGTGCAGGGTGACCATGAAAATCTCATGAAAATCCACTAACTAATGATTGTGCAACATTGCAAAAGCCATGAAATTGGGGGGTTGACTTGAAAATTTATTTAATTTAATTAAAAAAAGGTAGTTTTATTCTTGAAAAGTCATTGAATGTATTGAAGAACTCTTTGAATTTTTCCTAGGAAAAAGAACTTACCTTAGGCAGTACTATAGTGCAAGTCACATGGGTCATATATACACATTTACTCATTTTAAATTTAATATAAATTGTTCTTTTATATTTTAACACACGTTAACTGTCATCAAGAAACTTCCAGATGAAAATTATATATCTCTGTGGTCTTTCACAATGGTGGCCATGTGCTAAACATAGGTCAGGAAAGGGCACTTCAGGTGGAATCATCACAGTATATGGTAGTACGAATTTGTTTATCCATATGCGTAGCTTTCATTGTGATATCACAGTGCAAGACAAATCCGTCTGGATTGTACTGGATCACACCTTTAAGTTCAACTGGATCACACCTTTAAGTTCATTTCGTCCAAAAAGGTCTAAATACTTTAACATTGAATTTGCCGAATACACTTGTAAATAATGACTTTCCAAAGGAATGTGGACATATAAGTATCCAAATGAAGTGAATATGTGCCACTTGAAGGTACATAGAATCAAATTCTAAAAATGACATCCATTACTGAAATGGTGTTGAATACCTACATGTGACTTTTACTATAAATATAAACACTTGGATAAAGTATATGATTAATTTATTAAGATTGTTTGTTTTTTATTTACGTGATTTCCAATATTAATGAGTAAATATATGAAATAAAATTTAGTGGATCAAGTGACAAATAACAATGGTAGTTACCAGCCAGAGTAGTATCCCTTTGCTGTAGTGGTGTGCAAATCACATTTGCAAATGGATGACTAATTCAGTAAGGAATAGGGCCCTACTAAGAATGATCCCTGCTTACAATTCTCAAAAATCACTTTACACTTGGGGAAAAAACACAAAGCAATGTGCAATACATGCAGCAGTTTCATTGATGTTTCTAGCATTGGAGATGTTGTGTTAAAGTCACAAGAAAAGTGAAAACAGCAAGAGAATTTGTTGGCTATATCACCCTAAACTAATTTTGTTAAGAGCAGTTAATACTGCTTCACCTGTTGTCTCATCATCATCAGAAACATTGACAAGGCCCTACTACTGCCATAACCTGTAGTTTATGTGATGTACAACTGATATGCCATGTCCAAACGCAAAAAAAAATATTTTGAGTGTATTGAGGATGATATTTATATGCGGGGTTTTTTTTCATCTTTTATGCAATGATGGAGTAACATCTGGCAAAAGTTCAGTTTCCATAAGAGAAAAATACTTCTTGAAAACTTTTGGAAGCCCTTGAACACCTTTGAAAGCCCTTGAGAATCAACACTGTCCAGGAATGTTTGAACCATGAAACCTTTTCCCACTTATTCACAAAAAAATTAACACTAAAACATCCTCATACACTCATCTGCATATTAAAATTGTTCTAGTAAGAACAGAAGTGCAATTCAAATTAATTTTCTTCTTTACATGCAGCCTGGCAGTATTTGTTTGTATTTTAATGTTATAGTCTGCATGTAAGTTAGCACCAGGATTTAACATTTTCATATTTATTGGCCAAAAGTATGACAAGTGGGAAAAAAATTTCCATAAGTTTTAAAAGGAAGAGAAAAATTCATAAATGCTCATAATTGCCAAAAATTAGCACTCACTGAAATATTCTGTTTGAAAGAAAAAACCAGGTGTGGTAACCCTTTTGATGGTTTCCCTACAGTTCTTATTTTTATTCCACCTTGAAGAGCACTTGTCACCATCCTCTTAGTATGAACTGTCATGTTTATATGGAATATGT
This sequence comes from Megalonaias nervosa, assembly GCA_016617855.1. Lineage (NCBI taxonomy): Eukaryota > Metazoa > Mollusca > Bivalvia > Unionida > Unionidae > Megalonaias > Megalonaias nervosa. Next base: position 23,545 of record JAECUM010010049.1, read on the forward strand.
TTTTGGAACTTTTTGAACCACAGGTAGAAAATTAGCAGTAAATAAAATATAATCTGTACCATACAAACATTTATGCCAGATCTCTATTTGATTATTCTGTTGTCTGTAATGAAAAGCTTACTCTGTCTTCATGCTTTTCAGTAATGACCAGATATCCAGCTGTACCGGTAGTACAGACCAATCCTTGGGCCCCCAAGATCTCCACAGCTCCTGTTGTCTCCAATGACTTTGCCAGCAGAACACTAACATCGACATCAACAAATCCCTTTCTGGCCTCTCCCCAGGGTGTGGGCAAGTCCCCCATGACGAATGGAACAACTGGACCCCAAGGGTCAAGTCCACACCATGTCACTGAACCCCATGTACAGCACTTACGTAGTCATTCCATAGACTCTAGTGATCTGTGTATAAGGCAACCACAACATCAACAACAGAGAAAACAGACATTGCTAGAAATGTCACAACACAAAAGTTTCCAACAGAATGGAAATACATCATTTAACACAAGTTGGGCTTCTAATTCTTCAACCTCAACTTCCTCCACAAACTATCATCAATCCAATATTCGGGCCCAAGGACCAGGAGTGGACCCATTTGATGTAGCATGGGCAGCCAAATCGGTTTCTGCAAGACAGCAGGCAAGTGCAGCAGAGTCCAATCCATTTGCCAATTCCGTGAAAACTTTTGAAGTCAAGTTGTGACACACCTTTTACCTACAGAGATGCATTTCTTCTTTTGTGTGTGAATTTTGTTCCTGTGGAGATGACCAAATCCAAGTGGTTTGGTAGAGAGCTTTAATTGCCCCAGTGAAAACCATATCACTGTTGTCATTCAGTTTTGTGACTTTATAGACATAAATATGCCTCACCATTATAGATTACACTGTATTTCCCTGTTTGTGTCAGTTTGCAAAGGTGTTGAGATTACGTTCAAATAGTGCGATTCTAATGTTAACTAGACTGTTCTTCTGTTCGTACATGTATCATATCTTTTGCTTTGCTTGTTCAGACTTTTCAGAAGATAAAGTTAACATACATGTCTAAACCAGGCCCATTTCTGCAACAACTTGTATAGGCGCAATTCCACATACAGAATTGCACATCCATATGAAATACATTAAGTGGCAAGAAAATCTAGAAAGTTCGTTATTCAGATTGGTCTGTAAAGTTACAAAGTAGTCAAATTTGGACACAGAGATTGAGTTCAAATTTATATATGGTCATAGAGTTGTGAAAATAAAAGACATCTAGTATGTAATCAGAAAGAAATACTTTTTTAAATCTGTGATTCAGAAAAATTTCATTAGTGTGATTCAGAAAAATGTTTTTGCTCTTGGATATGTCCTGTTGAAGAATTGTATTGCCATTTTGAGATTTTGATGTGTGATCTAAACTGTTGAAGATTGCAAGGCATGAGATTTTGACATCAAGATAAGCAGTGAATCATGTTCTTTACAGGCTTTCTTTATGACAAATGACAAAATAGGTTTTAGAATTGCCTTGTACACAAAAATTATCCCAGGAATATCATCAAATGAAATGGTAAATCTCTGAAATTTTAATTAGAAATGAAGCCAGCAAAAGTCTAAACAATGTCTTGTCAGACAAATTTTTTAATTGGAGTTTCCTGATACCTTTACTAAATGCTGCATGGAACATACAAGGAAGTAATGGCAAAAAATGTGGTAGTACAGTTGATATCAGGTACATTTGTACTGATCAGACTGCATATTGGGTAGGATATCTTGAACCAGACATCATCATAAGGGTCAATTCCATTATAAATAAGTGAATAAGAGAGGTCAAAGTGTGAAAGCAAAATCAAATTTAAATTTATGAAAGTAAATGAAGTATGCAGAAACAATCATTATTTTTACAAAATGCACTTTGTTGCAGAGACAAAGGAAAGCCCTTTTATTGCAAATATTGTTAAAACATGTACATTTATTTTACAAAATGCACTTTCGTGCACAGATAAAAGGGTTTATTTCTTGAAAAATTGCAATCAGATTACACTATTTTCTTCTTTCACTGATATTGTCCCATGTGACAGCATATTAAAAATACCATAAATGTAAAATATTTGAAATGTATAAAGTTGGTGTTTACAAGAAATTTTTTAAATTATTTTTCTTGGCTATATACTCATGATTCTATATATAGGATTTCATGTGATTATATGCCTGGAATATTTTTCATCGTATATGGTAAGTGGAAAGCCTATTTTCATGTGAATATTGCTACAACACAGATGTACCTTTTTCCAGGGTGGAATGATAAACAAGATGTTTTGTAAAAGAAAAATAATTTTTATTAAATGACTGGATCATTCAAGACTCATCAAGCATAAAAGAGTTTTTGGTACCTTTTAGTGCTCTAATTAAAGTAAATATTGACCCAATATTTTCAAGAAAACAATGACTACCAAAACTGATACAGTATGGAGTTCTTTCCTTGGGAGATTTGCAAGATCAGTATTGTAGAATCCTACTCGCTCAAGTGTATAGGCTTTGCATTACAACATTCCAAACTGTAGAACCTTACCAGATTTTATTTCACATCTTTCATGGGTTGTGTTTTTCAATCATTATGAAAGTTCTCTGATGAAAAATGGTGCCATATTTCATAGTTTAGTTTGGTTTCATTAAATTAGCAGGAGAATAGTTTCCAATGGAATAAAATGAAGTAAATTCTTTGTTTTTAAGGCTCTATTCATATTAAGAAGTAAGTACCAGATTCTGATGTAAGTTATTTGAATTTTTCCATATCTGGTAGACCTCAGGAACATGCATATCAGCTTGTTTTATTTTTTTGTTGTGATACCTTTAGAAGCAAACTTTTTGCCTGTTTTCATGTGCACAAAATGCAAGAAAGTGTTGTGATTTTGAAGGTGAAATTTTTGCCTCTTTCAGTGAGAGAGGATAAGTGGAGTTTCATTTTATGTAGTGTACATAGATTTAACAGTTTTCATATCATGTTATGTCCATATTAATGGCCAGCCAAATTTTAACTCTTATTTGCAGAGATTTTGTATTTATATACATGTCTTATGTATGGATGGCTTTTAAACACGTGTACAAGATAGGAAGTTACCTTTCATGTACTTGTCAGGGTCTGTATGGATGGCTTTTAAACACATGTACCAGATAGGAAGTTAAGACAGTCATGTACTTGTCAGGGTCTGTATGGATGGCTTTTAAACACATGTACAAGATAGGAAGTTAAGAAGTACCTTTCATGTACTTCTCAGGGTCTGTATGGATGGTTTTTAAACACATGTACAAGATAGGAAGTTAAGAAGTACCTTTCATCTACATGTCAGGGTCTGTTTATGGCTGAATATTTCATAGAGAAGATTTGGGAACAGAATCTTTACAGACATTCACCTAAAGGGCAGGTAACTATTGGGTATAGCATAATACTGTGCGTAATAAAAATGCTTCATTTTAAATTGCTTTCCTTGGTTTTGCTTAAGTGTGTTAGCCCTTTACATATTGTAGCATTGGTATAGGTCAGCCATGCAATTGCTGTATGTTTTCTTCTTTTGGAGGAAAGTTAATGTTTCTACATTGTGCTGTACATTTGCTGGACAGGTACAAGTTTGATAGTCCTCTAATCTTCTACATACCTGTATCGGTCAAGCTTGTTGCAGGTAACTTTGGTGCAGTTGATGTATAATGTGCAAGTGAATAAACTGGACACCTGTTTGTTGCCCTTCAGTTTTTCTTTGAAGAGTTACAGCACATTTGCCCAGAATTTTCATATAAAACCCATCCATATCTTTTAGGTGTGACTGGCCATTTTTGGCAAATATTCTTTATGAAGATCATTGTGATCATGTTTTTTTTTTAAGAATGATTTGTAACTACATCTTGTTAGATGTTATTTCCTCAATAAAAATAGTTCTAAAGAATAAACCTCATCCATGTGCCATGCATTTACTTTTGGAATCCATCCATAGAGTCTTGATCTGCTGACTTTAAAATCCAAATATTTTTGACAAAATACCATAAACACTGTTCTTGGGACTTTAGACAAGTGGTATTATTACCAGGTGGTGGTTGTTACAGGGTGGTCTTAAAACCATGATGGTCATGAAATGGGGTTTTGCTGGATTTATTTGTTCATAGTTACATTCTTTAAGTGTATTTACTACTTAATTTCTGCATAGATGGATGAAAGCACATTTAAAAAATGACTACCTACTTCATCATTTTAAGGATCACAAGTAACACATTTCATTTAAGTTGTTGCGTCACATTATCTTTAGACCAGCTGTTTATACTATCATGGGCGAGCATAAGAACAAGGTGTAGTACACATCATTGAATTATCTTAACATTGTATGTCTTAAAGATAATTGCTTGCATTTTTGCATTTTTATTTTTTAGTAGAGTTTTATTAATTGTATACAAATGAAATGTGAGAGTAAGTTACAAAGGTTGATTTGTATTAATTTAAGGACATGTGCTTGTTATTTAATCTAGCCATGGTTTTATCATGTACAATAAAATATATCTGTACAATCTATATGTATGTATCAGATATATATGTAACCGTACCACAGTTGTTTTAAATTCATTATAACTGTACAGTTGCCATTAATTAACAAAACCTAGGGTCTGTCACTATCTGTATGACAGAAAAAGTGGGTCTGGATTCCACTGTTATTGTTTTAAATATGTAAACATTAAATTTCATGTTTGTTTTTTTTTTTATTTTTAAATATAACGTTACAGTGTATCCTTGGTCTGACATCCAACTCCACACAGGTACATGTAAAAAAGCTTACATAATCCTGTTGCTGTAATTAGGATGATTAATTTGATCAAGTAATAATAAAAATAGAAATTTAGACATGTGTTTTATTATTGTATACAGTGATATTTTAAAGGGTGTGTGTTTTGGTATGAGTTGGGTAGTGACTTAAGCTTTAGTTGTGAGTTGAAATTCATAATCCAGCTGATCTCTAAAAAGCAAAAAATATTATTACCTTTAAAACAATAATGAATTTACACTTTGTACTACATAAAAAGGAAATGAAACCTTGATTCATATGCAGATTCTTTCAACCAGACTTGAAACTGCAGCTAAAGATTGTGGTTTTCTCTGTAAAATTATTAAAAATGGCAGAGTGTTAACTTGGTTTGATATAAATAAATTGCAGTGAGTTTTACCTCACCTGGCCAAAGGTTAAGTGTGTTTATAGTATGACTATGTACCCATTGCTCATCCATATGACAGCACGTTTGTGAACTCTATAGAGGCTTCATTTCTGATCAGATTTTGATGATACTTTGTATGTAAGTTTGTATTATCAAATTCAATACGAGTGCAATAATAAGCAACATCTGTCTGTAATAATGTGATGTAGCTTCTAATTGGTTGAGTTTGTGAACATTTTTAGAGGCCATAATTCTGATCAGATTTATTATGTAATATATAATCCAGACTTAATATGAGTTATGAAGGACATCCATGCATATGAATGAGGTGATCTTGCATCTAGTTGGCTGAGCTTGCAAAATGCTCTAGAGATCAAAATTATGAATAAATTTTAGATGAATACAATTTTGACTTAGATCCACAGATATTAATGATAATCTAGACTGAACAGATGAATACAATTTTGACTCAGATCTACAGAAATTAATGATAATCCAGGCTGATAAGATGAATACAATTTTGACTCAGATCCAAAGATTTTAATGATAATCCAGGCTGATCAGATGAATACGGTGTTGACTCAGATCCACAGATATTAATGATAAGTCATGCTAATCAGATAGTGGAAATTAAACCTGAAACATTTGTCACAAACAGTTCCTTGGGCGGAAATCTCTATAGTTTCCAAGTTGTGATGGGGTGGGTGGGTTGGTGAGACAGAATCAACAATCTATGATGACTGCAGAGATAAACTCTTGTAATGTTAAGTAAGTGTATATTCTTTAAGGATCTGTGAACAGTGTTAGAGTTAGGAATTAGGGTCTGATTGCCAGGGGTATGGTGAAACCTAAGAATATTATACAGGCTGCATAAATGACTTGGCCTTTTTATGTTGAGGATATGGTCTAGGAAAGAAGATAAGTGACAACATTAAAAGATGATGTAGCAGCTTGGTATTCCAACCTTTTCTTTCCCCACTACAGTTTCAATACAGGTGTGAATTTGCATTCACATGCTGACATGTCAGTTTTGCAGATGAGCAATATCAGGTACACTTGGGTCTTTTGTTATTTCTTATAATGGGATTTTGATAATGTTTTAGAAATCAATTTTACATTTTTAAGGTTAGTATTCTCATTATGTTATGCTTCCTTTTAGAGTCGAAATTCTGATGCATTAAAGTAACAACTATATAGAGGGAATAACTTGATCAAGTCTTTGTTTCTGTCGCTTAGTTATTCCCATATCCTGAAAGCACAGACTCAACATTTAACCCCATCGATACATTACTTTGTAACATTTTGGAATATTTATATTTATTTAAGCCTGTCCAGCATGTACTATCAAAACCAGAATGGGCCTGTCTTGCATTCACTATTAAAACCAGAATGGGCCTGTCTTTCATTCACTATTAAAACAAGAATGGGCCTGTCTTGCATTCACTATTAAAACCAGAATGGGCCTGTCTTGCATTCACTATTAAAACAGGAATGCGCAAGTCTTGCATTCATTATTAAAACTAGAATGGGCCTGTCTTGCATTCACTATTAAAACCAGAATGGGCCTGTCTTGCATTCATTATTAAAGCTAGAATGGGCCTGTCTTGCATTCATTATTAAAACAAGAATGGGCCTGTCTTGCATTCACTATTAAAACCAGAATGGGCCTGTCTTGCATTCATTATTAAAGCAAGAATGGGCCTGTCTTGCATTCATTATTAAAACAAGAATGGACCTGTCTTGCATTCACTATTAAAACCAGAATGGGCCTGTCTTGCATTCACTATTAAAACAAGAATGGGCCTGTCTTGCATTCATTATTAAAACAAGAATGGGCCTGTCTTGCATTCATTATTAAAACAAGAATGGGCCTGTCTTGCATTCATTATTAAAACAAGAATGGGCCTGTCTTGCATTTACTGTTAAAACAAGAATGGGCCTGTCTTGCATTCACTATTAAAACCAGAATGGGCCTGTCTTGCATTCATTATTAAAACTAGAATGAGCCTGTCCAGCATTCACTATTAAAAGCTAGAATGGGCTTTGCGATCATTTAAAATCTTATGCAGATGTGAACTTTGGAAATATCTTGACAAGATTGATTTACCAATATCTCAGCATCAATGAAATTTGAACCCGTGAAGTTGTGATGAATAAAGATAAGAAAAGACTGAAATAAGGTGTCATTTGTCTTTTCTTGGATTCTCTGTGGTTGTGTATGTATAGGGTTTAATGCAAATCAACACAATCCTGGCTATATAGTGTAGAGTAAAAGTTGCACAATAATAATGGTAACAGAAAATAACTTGCTGAAATCTTTTGGAAGATAACATTTTGAAATAAAAATAAGTGCCTGCAACTTAATGATGAAACTTTAAGAATGATGTAGAAATTCTTTAAAAGGTATCAGAATAGAAGAAAGGTACAAGAAAGGTAAAATCCTTATAAAAGATGAGAATTAAATATGAGTTTTGTATTTGGGGTCCCAGGTGGCCAGGTGCTCTAACGTATCCACCTATACAGATAACCAACATTTTAATCTCTGTTCATGTGGGTTCGAGTCTAAGGCTTTACCAATGTGGGTATGTGAGAAAGCTTGCCAGTAGCTTCCCATGGGTTGGTGGTTCTTCCTGGGATTTTTCCAGGTTCATCCTGCACCAGATTTACTGGTTGCCATGTATAGCCTATCATGTGCTGAAAAATGACATTTAACCCGAAACACCAACAAACAGCTTTGTGGTTGGTCATTACATTTGCATCAAGTATGAAAGAAAGTAATAGAATAGTAACTGTTTTATTCTATGTTGTGGTTATTGACATGTATAAAAAGTTTTGATGCTATAGATATTTTAATCTTGCCATTATCTAAAAAAATAAAAACTGTTTGTCTATGGCAGCAAGGTAAATAATTGATCTTATTATGTTAAAGTTTACTATCTTCTGGAAAATAAGGTAAAACCTACTACAGCAACCACCTGCATGTAACTAGTATCTGTGTATAAGGATGTGTAATAGTCCTGTTTACAGTATGTACTCACAAGTTCACCAACTGCAAAATGCATAGACCCAGATCTGCTGTTGCATAATGTTCTAGTGATCTGGACCTATGCAGTTTGTTAGGAGTAGTCAATAGAACAAGCATCATAGACCTTAATTTGCCTGTGCATTATATGTTGCCAGATCGGGGTCTATGTTGTTAGCATTCGGACACAGCTTATAAGTGAGTATATACGGCATGTATAAATCAGTGTATAATTATCTGCATATAATGACGATGTATGTTGATCAAGTTTGGTTCCAAGACTATTTGATTACTTTGTATGTCTCCCAGCTTCAGATTCATAAAATATACTGGTTTGATTTGTGCTGAAATGACTAATTGGTATTATGGTACAAACCATCACATGTTACATACTTCAGAAATTTTTTTATATTAATTTTGCTTTCATGAGGAAACCTCTGCCCTCTCTGTTACCCCAAGAATAATCAGATAAGTGTTGAGAAAGTGAATATTGATAAAAGGTTGGAAGTGTATACCTGCAAGGATATTGAAGTCTGTGTTATGTCTGTAGATTGTGGAGATAAGAGAACTAATGCTCTTAGTTTATGATGATGATTTTAAGTATGCCAGTATTAAATCAGTCTTCTGTCTACAAAATTTATTCAACATTATTTGTCTATATTACATAAAAGTTCTTAGCTGACCAAGATTTTCATGTTTAAGTTTCTTTCCATTTTATGTGCACTCACCATAAGGAAGAACATGTTACGTTTGTCCATTCATCTTGTTACAAACTTTGTTTCCACACAGTAAATTGAAATATCCAGCATCTGCATTTACCAAACTTTGTCAATAGCTTGCGCTTCATGTAAAGATTTCAGAGGTAAAAGGTAAAAGTCACTGTCTGAAAGAAGTCAAATTATTTTTGAACAATAGTATTCTAAATCAGAGACCAGGACCATACACTGAATGGTTTGCACTTGGAGTATTGATTTTGGACTCAAAAGGTCAAAGGTCAGTGTCACTATGCCAGAGACAAATGTTTCTGCACAAATATTTCAGTTCTCTGCCATGTACCTTCACTAAAGTTTTACTTGTGGATTGGGTAAGAAAGAATCCTATTAATTTTGAGGTCAGAATATCAAGGGTTAAGGTCACACTGATCGAAAGAAGAAAAATATTTTTTGCATAAAAACTTACCTCAACCAAAGTTTTGTGGATTGCTTGCATGAAGAAGGCCTGTTGATGTTAGGTTCAAAAAGATCAAAGAACAAGGTCATTGTGGCTAAAAGAAACATGTTTTGCCAAAGGATTTGTGTTCAGGTAAGTTCTGCTTAGGATAATAAAGAAACCAATGGATTCTGGTGTCTGATAGATCATGGGTCTGGTAAGAAAAATAATGGTTTCTTCACAGTAAGTTTAGTTAAGACTGCATACCTTGACCATAGATTTGGGGTTTTTTGACCTCTTGGTCAATAATCTCTAGAGTTGACCAAACCTTACTAGTGCCCACATAGAGGACTATTAAATGTGGAAAGGGTGTATAATGTATTGTTGATGGTACCCTTGCTTTGATTTTCTTTTTCCCTTTCTTTTTAATGATGTCATAGTGCATAAAATAGCGATTGTACTTTACAAAAGACTAAAGTATTATTTTTATTTCTGAATTTATAAGTTATCTTGGCCTCAGACATTGAATTCCAGATAATATATCATGAAAAACTGTGAACTGACAACCAGAGTTGGATAGTTGATCGATTTCTTTTCATTATCAAGTTTCATTGATGCAGTATTGAATATTTTATTTAAAGCCTTAAGTGATGTGAAGTAGTGAGTATGGTTTGTTTTAGGTATATAGCCAAGTGACCATATGGTATGGCCGTGCATCCTGTTTGTGCCATCTGTCAGCAATAGCTCTTTTCATATTCTTCTCTGTAATGGATCCATTGCACCCAAACTTGTCTGTGAGCATCCTTGCATACAGGCCTTTAAAACTTGTCAGAGATCATCTTTGTATACAGGCTTTTCAGACTTCTCAGAGAGTATCTTTGCAAACAGGCCTTTAAAACTTGTGATAAAGCATATTTGTATACAGGCCTTTCAAACTTGTCAGAGAGCATCCTTGCATACCGACCTTTCAAACTTGTCGGAGAGCATACACATATACAGGCCTTCCAAACTTGTCAGAGAGCATCCTTGCATACAGGCTTTTTCAGACCTGTGCAGATATACTATCATCATTAGTACAGCCACCATTACTAAAAAAGGAAAAAAACTTTAAGTAACTCCACAAAAACCACATAGCAGAATTTGACCATATTCTGACAGAAAGTGTCCTGGCTTAGAAGGCATTTAAATGTTGTACAAATGAGACTGTTCCACCACCAAATATGGGAATGTGACCAGACTTGACAGAAAACATCCAGACATAATGTCTTCAGTTTGGCACAGTTGATGCTGATGTGACCAGATTTGACAGACAACATACAGGCATAAGGTCTTCAGTTTGGCACAGTTGATGCTGATGTGACCAGATTTGACAGACAGTACCCAGGCATAAGGTCTTCGGTTTGGCACAAATGATGCTGATCTGCCAACCAGTATGACTGCCATTACAAAAATAAGCAAGCATTAGTTTTCTTCAAATCTTTTAGGCTCTGCTATGCTTGCTTGTTTGTTTAGGAAAGAAACTTTCTGAAACAAATTTGGACTTGTGTATCTAGGATCATTGGTTGAATACCCATCCAAATTGCCCAAGGACAGCCTACATAAGCTGTCTGTCTGAGTCTTTGGAAAAATGCACATAGTTCCCATTTCGTCAGCATCATACAGCTAGTAAAGTTCTAAAAGTGCTGTAAAAGAAAAACAGCTAACCAACAATGACCTACTTTTCTTGTTCTAGTCATCATACGTACATGTTTCAGACTCCCTTGCATGCCTAGGCTGGACAAGACAGCACTGTTGCAGTTCCCTCCCTTACACATTATTTGAACATACATAACATGCCTTGTGATTAAAATTATTGCCAAAATACCCTCAATGCAGATTCATTGAATTTAATTCCACTATGCTATGTTCGACTTTTGAAATATCAGAATGCGACCTGGATTAACATTGCAATGGACTTGTAAGTATGCATGTCAATGTTGATTTGCATGTGAAAAAATACACATGTAAAATTTTATTCTGCACTGGTTTGCAGATGATAACCACTTTGCCAACTGTAACTTTTGTAACAGTCCACATGCCCGCCTACACAGACATGAGAAAGCTGGGTACTGCAGTACATATCACAATATGCAGCAATTATTTAGTCTTCATGGGCAGCAGGTTTTGTTTTTTTTAAATTTGCACCAATAGCTAACAAACATATTTTGCTCTGATTTATAGTATAATAAAATTATATTATATCCATTATAGTATTTAAGAAAAAATTTATCTTGAGATAAAAGAAATTAAATAGCTCAAAAGAATTATGCACCACCACCACCCCCTCTGAAAAGTAAATGGCCAGTACCTTATAATAGATAATGAATGAATTTGTTAATGTTAATTTTTGTATAAGGTATAATCTAAAACTGACTAAAGTTGTGATGATTAAGTTTACACTATAGCTGGCACCCTTTGAGAGACATTGTGCTGACATTAGAGAGTTTGTTGATCAAAATGTGACACTAAAGCCTACAATTAACTAGCTACATAATAGGCAGGGAAACTTTGAGTGGGATGCCAATGCCTAGACAAGATATTTTATCAGAAAGGGCCAGTAAACATTAAACATCCTTAGCAAATGAGAAAATATTTAGTAGACTTAAGAAATTTGGTAAAATTCAAACAGAAAACAACTGCTTTCCTAAAAAGGGTGATTTTCAATCTTACAACAGAATACATGTACTTCACACATTAACATACTCCAGATGAGTGATCTTTGGTCCACTTTTGTCTCCTGTTAATATTATTTTATCAATGAGTGTTTATCTGTTACCTTAAATTTTGGAATGGCAGCACACCTTTGCTTTCCCTCCGTATTCTGTTTCTTTTTAAAAATGTAGGTCATATTATAAGTGACCAATTTTATCAGCCAGCCATTTAATTGGAGACAATTATTTGCATTTTTTCTTGAATCAGTAGAAAAATATCTTAGATAAAACAAAAATAAATGAGTAATCTAAAGTTTAAGTTTAAAAAAGCCTCGTCATCATTTACTCATTGCTCAGTTGTAATGATAATCGTCAACCATTATCAATAGCACAAAATTAATCAAACCATGAATTGTATGTATGTGTTGGATTGACAGTGTTGAACTTATCTTTGTTTAGCCTTGCTGGTCTAACTGCAGAAGAGCTTATGCGATGGTCCTTCATCGATTGTTAGTTGCCCAATGACCATTGGCATATGTTTCTGGTCACTATTTCCTTAAACTTTGTTGAGGAAAGTCTTAAAAATTGATGCAGTTTTATCTGAGGTCTTTTGGTTTTAAATTGAAATTATGCCCATCAGACATCCAATGTGGGGTGCAATGGTGGTCATTTAGTTATTGCTGCTTCTCTGAAATATTTTTTTCACAAAGTCTTTACTAAATTCTTCATATATATTGCTGTATGAAATGAAAATTGTACAGGTTTGACCTCCAGTATGGCTGTGATGGCAGCCATTTTGATAATCTTATTATTGCTGTAGTTAGTTTTAAAATAGTACCCGTTAGACAAAATATAGACTGCCAAGATGGCTGTCCAATAATTTTTGTTATTGCCACTACTCTACAGCTGCAATATTGAAAATTGTTATAATTTTTCTGACTAGATGGTCATTTCAACATCAGGTTTTCTCTAAAAAAACTTAATACGATCTCTGGTTGATCTTAAATGAGAATGGTGTAGATTTGATCTTCAACATGGTGATCATGGTAGCCATCTCAAAAATCTTTTTATTGCTTCTTCTAAGCAGAGAGTCATATTGACGGGTTTTACTACATAATCATATTGAATCCAAAACTTCAGTCATCAGAAAGTCTTGTGTTAATGCTACTCAGGTCATATTGATTTTGGGTTTTCATTAAAACAATTTTTATGGAATATAGTTGGTCAAGTGAAAATGTTGATGAGCTGACATACAAGAATCTGTTGTCACTGCTCCCACATGAACAGATAGTAGTATTGACATAGGGTTTTCACTAAAACATTTTGTACAGTGTGTGATTGGCCCCAAATGCAACCAGAGTTTTCTCCTCGAACATGGCATCATGGTGGCCATTTTGAAAATCGTTTTATTGTTATTCCATCATAATGGATTGACATGGGAATTCACTAAAACAACTCTTGCATTAATTACAAGTGGTGTCAATCTAACTGCAAAAATGGCTGCCACTATGACTATCTTCTTGTTATTACTATTCCTGAATGGATGGCTGTATTGACATGGGGTTTTGCAGCAAAACACATTGATCAGTAATAGTCTTGTATGAAAATTGTGCCAGTTTGATCTCCAAAATGAAGGCCGTGGTGGCCATGTTGAAAATATTGCTACTTGCTCAGAGAACATTGTTATATTGTCATGGAATTTTCACTAATGGAATTCTTACAGCATTAAGTTCATTCAGAAAAATTGCAAAGATCTGACCTACAACACATGGATTATGACAAGACATTGTATTTACTTGTTTTTCAACAAACACTCTGTATGTAAGGTACAACTTAGCTGCTATTGTAATAGATTGTGTTTATGATAACACATGCATGAATGGATTTTTTTTATCAACCAGCTTTGGGGATTCATCTGAAGATTTCCTTAAATGAGTGCCAATTTAGCTTAGGCTTTTGAACCATCATTGCTTCTAAATACATTTTAAATAAATAGTACTTATGAATTGTAACCAAACTTGGCATGTGGGGATATCTTGACAGTATCTGAGACATGTTTAAGAGTTATCTGCCCTAGACATCAGGTTCATGGGCAGAGTCATGACTAAGAGTTTTGTACAGCACTTGTCTTCAAAACATGTAGTCCAGACATACAAGAATTATCCTTTTATTGATAAAGACAACTTATTATTTGGAATGTTCAAATTTCTCAAGAAGATATTGTGTGGATTAAATACTCAAGAAAACTTAGTGAAGAAATTGGTATTATTTTTTTAAAACATAAAATGTTGATTGATTTGGAATGACAGACAAAGTGCTCCAGATACTTGCCCCAACATATGCTCTGTGTGTGTGTGTGTGTGTGTGATTTAGATTTTTAATGTTGCTTTAACAATTTTTCAGTCATATCGCTATGATGTCTGCAGTATGGCACTTTTTAGTACTGTCTAGCACTGGGGCATCATGCCACAGACATTTAGCATCACGTCCCACCTTGTTATATTATACTGACACTAGTCCAACCAATCCTAACATTAACCTCATAATGCAGAGTGCCAAATGAGGCAGATGATGTACCATTTTTATAAGTCTTTTGTATGACTCAGCTACTGTTCGAACCCGATCACCTCCCATATCTGAGGTCAGACACTCGAACCAGTTAGGCCACCGGAGCAGTTTACTCCTCCCCCCCCGCTACATTTATAAAGTAAAAGTCTGTGCCTGGACCACTAAGTCATTATTGACTGGTTACACACCCACTGAGTCATTATTGACTGGTTACACACCCACTGAGCCATTATTGAGTGGTTACACACCCAATGAGTCATTATTGACTGGTTACACACCTACTGACTAACAGAATTATTTGATCAACCAAACTCTCAGCTATGTCGTTACCAGAAGTTTCTTAGGTGGCCATTTTGAAAACAGCCTGATACTAGAAAAAGAATTTAAGGACTATCATATTTAAATTTTTAGGTGCAACAAGATAAAGTTTTTTTTATCTATTTGTAAAAAAATGAAATTTTATTTATAGAATGTTTTATAAAATTCAAGCCAAAATAATGTGAAGTGATATTACCTTGATTTGCAGCTTTTCCAGGTTTACATTGTTTTATTGAAAGAGCAAAATTTTTGATGGGGAAACCATTTGTGCATCTTATTATTGTTAAAAAAGATAAAAATAAATGAAACAAAATGTTGAAATAACAAAAGGCAAAATAAATGATTGATTTTAAGCTTGCCTGGCAGCAATGTATACCAGAATCTACCAAATTTGATAGTAAGCATCCTGACATGAAGGTCTTTCTTTTTTTGATACCATTTCACCATCCAGTATGGCCACTGTTACTATAGGTAAAAGACCATTAAATAATTTCTGTCCAAATCTAACCAAGCATCCTAGTATAGATGTCTTTAAAGTTCATACAAATTATGCTGGTATCCAATGAAATATACTAATATTAATAAGAATATTACTAAAAAAAACTGCTTAACAGAATTTGATTATATTTGACATCATCCTGGCATAGATAACTGAAAAATTTATACAAATGATGTTGATCTGCCATCAAGTATGGCTGCCATTACAAAAAACTTTGAAAATCTCTAAACAAAATCTCAAACCTTTTACCATATTGTTCAGAGAGCAGCTTGGCATAGAGGGCTTTCATTTTTTGCTCTACTGGTCATAGACCAGAATATTATAGTATAGTATAGAATAATATATGGGATGGTCTGTTTTCTGTTGTCTGCATGTCTGTTAACACAAGTTTGTTATTGCTACTCATTCTAAACTTCTTTGAAGATACCTATGAAGCTTTGTACACACATGGTCTAGTTGCTCATTAATGAAAAGGGTGCCAAACACACAGTCCATATGGCCACCAAATGGGCCATCCTGTGAATGAATTGTCATGTTATTGCTCCTCCTCTTGAAGAAAGTCATATTTCCATGGAGTTTCACCAGAAGAGTTCCCATTATGTCTAGTTGGTCCTAGATGAAAATGGTGCCAACCTGATATCCATTATATCTGCCAGTGTCCATCTTGAGAATTTTATCACAACTTTTACTTTAACAAAAAGTAATATTGCTCTGGGATTTTCACCAGAAGACTTCGTATGATGTCTAGTTGGTATTAAATGAAAATGGCGCTGACCTGTATGTGCAGTATGGCCACCATAATGACCATCTTGAAAATATTGTTATCACTACTTCATCTTAATGAATGGTCACATCAATGTGGGATTTTTACTAAAAAATTTTATGATGTCAGGCTGTTCCTAATGTACCATACAGATATTCATTTTGCCTGCCAGTGGCCAAACTGAAAATTTTGTTATCACTATTTCTCTTGAATGAATAGTCTCATTAGCATCGGGTTTTCACTGAAGGACTTTTTATGATGCATTTTTGGTCCAGAATGAAAATGGTACCAATCCAACTAATATTATGAGTGCAACAATGGCTATCTTAAAAATCCAGTTATTACTACTTCATCTACATGGCTGGTAATGTCAACATTGTGCTTTGACCAAAGGACTTGCAATATTGAGTTGGTATTAAATAGAAATGGCATATTGAGTTGGTATTAAATAGAAATGGCATATTGAGTTGCTATTAAATAGAAATGGCATATTTACTAGAAGACTTTTATGATGCCTTGTTTGTCCAAATGACATTGGTGTCAAGCTGATTTCCAATATTTCACCACATCAGCTAATTTGACAATCTTGTTATACCTGAAGAATATCAAAGATGGTTTCAACACTTGTCAATTAAGAGGAAGAAATGGTCTTGTTTTGAATTTCTGGAAATTCTTTTTTGTTTCTTCCCCAATGAAGCTGATCTACAATGAAGTATAGCTATTACTACAACTAGAAAATCTTGAAATTTTTTTTTTTCGAAAACACGTAACACAATTCTTCTAAAAAGCCCTAACCAAATTTAACAAAGCATCATGGCTTGATGGCATTTCATATTTATAGAAATGATGTTTATCCTCTGTTATTCTGGAAGGTTCTAAGGTCAGACTATCTTTAACTGAAATTGAAGTAAATATGTTTACTGCTAATTATGATCAGAATATTTAATCTGTTTGCAGAGAGAAATATTTGCTCTATTAGGTTGTTACAAAATAAATGTCACTGGTGAAGTGCACCATTAACTTGAATTTGGACAAAGGTCAAATACAAAATACTGCTGTGCATAACATATAATCATTAAGAAAAGACAACAAACAATACAATTATGCATAACAACTCCTTCATAAAGAAAATGAAAAACGTATGCAATAAAGGTTTCTTTTAAATATTAGTCAAATAGATATGATAAAAAATTAAGTGAGATGAAGTCTTACGAATGACACAAAATATACATGAAGCAATATAATAATTATATACATGTGAAAGTGCATCTGCAATTAGATTATCCAGCCATTCTCAAAATAGCACCAGTTTCCATTTTCTGATGGGTACAGGGAATTCAGAGAAAGTCTTGACCTTAGCATCTTAAAGTTTAACTTGCCCGTGTCCCACGATATGTCCTAGAAATGTAACACGAGCACGGCAAAACTAACTTGTGGATAAATTGTCAAATTTGCATCATTGTGTCTCTAAAAAAATATAAGAATCGTCTCTAAGTGATATTTCCAGGTGTCATTGTAGATGATGACATCATCGATGTAAGCATCACAAATATCTAGACCAGATGTAATCATTTTCATGAAACATTGAAAAATACAAGGCGAACCTTTCATCCCAAACTGCCTCACTTTATATCGATCAAGTCCATCTGGAGTTGAGAATGCCGAAATTTCCTTTCCCGTTTCCGTCAGTGGAGTTTGCCAGAAACCTTCCAAAATGCCAACTTCGTTGACATGTTTTTGCATTTCCAATTTTGTCAATGCAGTCAATTAATTTTTGGCAATGGAAATGAATCTGTTTTGGTGACACTGTCCAATTTTCTATGGTCAGTGCACATGCGGAAAGTATTGTTTTGGTTTCGACACAAGATTACATGGTGAAATCCAGTCACTTTGATTTGGTTCTGTGAAATCATTATTCAGCAAATACAGAGTGTCTTTCTTCAAACATTCCTATTAGAGAGGGTTCATCCTGTATGGATGTTGTTTCACGGGTGTGGAATCTACAATTTCAACATCATGGTAGATTTATTTGTTCGTGTAGTAACATCTGGAAAATGGTGCTCATATCAGATAAAAGCTGTTTTTCTTCACTCTTTTCTTGTGGCTGTAGATGTGAACGTTTCTGGTCCAGATTCTCATAATTTCTAAATTCCAAAGATTGGTTACTCCAAAGACGCTACAGTCCGATTTCATTCCATCGCTTAAATCCTTACTGCATGAGATAGATACAACTAAAATTCACTGCATGATGAACATGAGTATCTTTATAAATCATACTCTCCTTCAACACATTTATATTGTAAAGTTTTCGCCTCCCAGGAGTATTATTGATATAATTTAAATCACTTACTTTCTCTTCAACTGTGTAAGGACTATATTACTTTGCCAGAAGAGGATTTTGAGGCATGAGCAAGAGAGCCAGAATTCTATCACAGGCTGAAAACATCTTTCTTTTGTATTTGTATCATATCTTAATTTCAGTTTTACTGAGTAAAGTGCAGATTAGTTCCTGAAACTTCATAAGCCTTTGACAAGTTATATTTTAAACTAAAAACGTAGTCGAGAAGATTAATTTATGTGTCTTCATTTGAAAGAAGTCTCTTTCAGCAACCGCAGTGGTCCACGGACAGAATGTCCAAAAACTAGTTCAAAGGGACTGACTACTAAAGATTCTTGAACTGCTTCCCCAACAGCAAACTACAGTAAATGAGCACCTTTATCCCAATCTTTTACGGTATCAAAACAATTATCACCGAATCATATTTTTCAAAGTTTGAAGAAATCTTTCTAAAGCCTCTTGACTTTCAGGGTTATAGGCTGAAGATTTGAATTGCTGAATACCTAATTCATGCATAACTTGCTGGAAAATTCCAGACATAAAATTTGACCCTTGATCAGATTGGACAGATTCGGGAAGGCAATTTTTTTGAAAAACAACAACAATAAAAAGAATTTTAAAAAAAAACTCCAAACAAAACAACAAAAAAAATCCAACAAAAACCCCCCAACTTTATCATTGCTTTTACTGTTGTTTTAGTTTTAATATTCCTCAAAAGAATTGCCCCTGGGAATCTTGCAGACGCACACATTATGGTCAAGGAGTATTGGTTGCCTGACCAGGTGTTAGGTAAGGGACAGACCCATTCTGCCATTATTCTGCTAAATGTTTCGTAAAATGCAGGAATAGGTTGCAGCTGAGCCTTATGTATCTTCTGATTGGGTTTTCCTACCATTTGACAAGTGTGACAAGATCTACAATAGTAACTCTTAACTTTTGGTCAATAAAAATGAAGCAAGATCTTGTTATAGGTCTTATGCACCCTTAAATATCCATCCAAAGGATTTTCATGGGCTGAACTAAGAATTTCCTGTTTATACGACTTAGGAACAACAATTTGATAGCTCACCGACCACTTGTCGCGAGAGGGTACCTCAGGTGGTCTCCATTTTCTCATAAGGACCCCATTTTTAACAAAATAACAAACATATACTTCTGTGGCTTCAGTGTCGCTAATAGCCTTCTGAAACAAACAGGAGATCTCAGGATATTGTTCCTTTACGACTACTAGTGATTGTTGTTTGTCACTCTGATTAGAATAAAGAGAATGAGTAAAAGGAGGATCACTGTGATCAATATCATTTGACTGATCCATACCAGGAGCAAAAGTGACCTCATTAAAGGCATGACCAATAAATTTGTCAGCTAAAGGAGTAATTTCCTGATAAACATCATTCTCAGTAGTTGTTTTTTGTTTTTTTGGTCATAGGTCTAGAAACTACACAAGCTGAGTATAAATGAGGAATGTCTTTGCAACAGTATCGACTTTCTGATCCAAAAATGGCTTGTCAGCTGCAAGTGTATTAACCACAACCTTATCTCCAGCTAGGTCATTGCCTAGTAATAAGTTAGTACCTTCGATGGGTAAAGACGTTACTGTTGCGACTGTCACGGATCCTGAGACTAAGTTTGATGATAAATTTATACAGTGGAGAGGAACATTAACAAAGCAATTAACGTGCCCTTTCTTCTTGCAATAGGTGCACGTAGGAAGAGATAGAGACTGAAATGGCTTTTTACCTATAAACTGCTGAGTCGAAGACTTGTTGACAAAAGAAAATTAGTGAATCAAGGAATAATCGTCAGCTGTACGAGCAGTGCTTTCAAAAGTTTCGAATTTTTGCTAATCAAGGTAGGTCTTAACATCATTGTGGACGCAGTTGTTGAACTCTTCAATTAATATAAGTAGTCTAAGGTTATCGTAGTCTTAACCAACCATCGAGGCTGAGCGGCACCTATCAAATAATTGCTCATTTTCTTTTGCAAATTGGACATGGGTCTGTCCCGTTTCTTTTTTACAGTTCGATATGCCTTAGGTACCAACTCATAACTCTTCTATAGATTTTTTAACCACAGCATAATAAGCACTTTGAAGTACTGATAGTGATGTATAGACTTAGTGAGCTTTGCCAATAAGTACACTTTGTAATAATAGAGTCCAATATTTTCTTGGCCATTTGAAATTTTCAACATTATTTTAAAATAAGGAAAATATTTATCTACTTCTTTTTCTTTAAAAGGGCGTTCTAGCCTAATATTTTTGGTAACATCAGAACCTGAATATGTGTGTAAAGAGGGGTGTTTTCCATTTGCCGGCTATAATTCTTTAAATTCTAACTGAAATTCCCTTTCTTCTTTTTCTCTTTCTGTCTGCATCTTTATTTCTCCCCTTTTTCTCTTTGCAGTCACGTTTGCATTTGCCTATCTTCTCTTTCTTTTCTCTCTTTCCTCTTTCTGCATCTGTAATTCGCTTTCTTCTCTCTGTAGCTGCATTTGTCACTCTCATCTCTTTTTCCAGTTGCATTTGTCTCTCATCTTTCTCTTTCGTCGACTGCATTTATTTCTCTCTTCCCTCTTTCTCCGATTGCATTTGTCTGTCATCTTTCTTATTCTGAAGCTGAAGCCTTCTTAACTTCTTGTCTACGAAATATTGGATCAAAATATTTGTATTTCTTGCTTCGTTAAAGAAGCCTTCGCCTCAGAGAGATCATATTGTCTGGCAAGCTCGAGTAATTCATTCATTTTTAAGGACTCTAACCTTTCCTGGGTAGGATTTAAAATGAAGTTCTTCACTATAGATGACATTATGCAAGCTGGTTTCACTATTGATTTCTTAAATATGTAAAATCATACCAGGTGTCACGGAATTGTATAAATCCCTTTATTTATTAAATACGTGTACTCGGGTTTTCGTTTTTTGTGTACAACCCGAGGGTGATTTATGTATATTGTACAATATTTCGAAACAGTGAGTTTGGTTCTTCCTATGCCACACGTGCGAAGTGCTTTCGATGGGATAACCGATATTCATCAAGTGCACAGACGATGTAAGGCTACATCGTCTGTGTATAGATACCTCACCACAGGACGAAATCTTTACATTACGGAACGTCTTGTCAGTGAGCAGTCTACTTATGAACTTGCAAATCTTCAGCTGTAGAGTTATGTGAGTTATTTATTAATTTCTTATGTATATTATAGGTTATACCTATTGTACTACCACTTTTATGTTTGTATATTTTCGATGTAACTCCGGCTTGCGTAGTATAATGCAAATATTTTCTATTCTTGTATGTGACTTAACAGGAGATCTATATAAGCAATAAAGTTGCATTTTATTCAGAAACGTTTAGTACCATAGGATTCTTATCGGACACAAGTAGGTTCACTTCTGAACTTGTTTATTGCTTTGTGATGTTGTGCCGATAATGTAATTTGTATAGCTTACCGTATATAACATCATTACGTGTTATCATATATGCCCGTGTCATTCATAGTACACGGTGTTAGATTTATTTTCAGCTGATTAGAGCTGACCATGGTGATCAGAGCTGACCGTGGCAGCTGTGGAGCTGATCCATGGTGGTCAGGGTTGACGGAGTACCATCTGTAGAGCTGACCACAGAAGCTGACCATGACGGTTGTGGTGCTGGCCATAGCGGCTGTGGAGCTGACGATGGAGTTGGCGACGGAGCTGGTTGAACGGCGGTCGTTCAGCTGATTGAACAGTGTGTTGCTGGTTGAGTAGCAGGTGATCGGGCATTGCTGACCATTTGGTAGGAGCTGATTGCTTGATTGACCAAGGAATTGAATGGTGGTCGGTGACTACTTGTAATGCTGACTGCTTGATTGACCAGTGTGACTGGTAGTCAAGTATTCTAGTGACGGAGTGTTTTGTGCAACTCCATGCATATAATCTTTTAGCCGTGGGCCAATTTTGGGGATTGTTATACCCAGTGATTTGGGACTGTAAAGGTATATTGCATGATATCTGTCCCATTTTTTTTTTTTATCATCATTTTACTATTTGAGTAAAGTACCTAATTTTTCACTATTTGAGTGAATACATTTTACTAGATGAGTAAAGTACATCATTTTTACTATATGAGTAAAACGCATCATTCTTTTCGTCGTATGAAGTTAAAGTACATCATTTTTACTATTTGAGTAAAACGCATCATTCTTTTCGTCGTGTGAAGTTAAAGTACATCATTTTTACTATATAAGTAAAACGCATCATTCTTTTCGTCGTATGAAGTTAAAGTACATCATTTTTACTATTTGAGTAAAACGCATCATTCTTTTCGTCGTATGAAATTACTGCGAATCATTAACCTTTGTCCTTGTACTGTGTAAGGTCATTTACTTGTATTCACATTTATGTTACATTATTAGGTTCGTGCGGATTGTGTTATTTGTCCAATATTTGGATCTTATACACGCACGTATGAATCATAATTCTTTTTCCATTCAAATCATTCATCAATAAACATTGTATTTGTATCACCATCAAAAGTGTTCTTTATAAATCCGAAATCCAACCCGGTTATGTTGTTACACCAGGGACTTAGAAAATTCCGAAAGAAAGTGAAGTTAAATTTCAAAACAAAATTTTCTGAAATATTTTACAGAAATTCGTATCCCGGAAGGTCTCACAATTTTCTATTACGTCTCTGCGTTCTTCAGCTAAATGATAGAAACGAGTGAAAACCGACAAGTTTGGAAACTTCAACAAATAATTTGCTTCTCTAGAATACAAAGTGAAAATTTATACAGAACTTACAGTAATATGAATTAGATCCCAAATAGTCCAAAAACGTTCCATCACCAATCCTAATGAATAAAGTTCTAATTAAATTCCAGTGGTGTTCGAAATAAGATCCAGCGCTGAATTTGTTGATTTGACGTTAGTAGCCTGAGACGTGCAGTTGTGCCAACGGGCTTTGATGAATAACAACAATATAATCCAAGATGTCCTTGTCTGAGTTCACTATAATTCCAAGTTAATGTTTGTGTCCAAGAATATTATTTCAGAGCACTTTGTATTTCCAGTTAATAATACTTTGAATAAATAATTTCACCATAATCAAAACCTGAACACAGCAACACAAATGATTTTTTCCTTCAGATGTTATCGTAGGTATGAGCAATTTCTCAAGGAAACAAGTATATATATATATATATATATATATATATATATATATATATATATATATATATATATATATATATATATATATATATATATATAAAGAAACTAAGACATAAAAGAGAAACCTCGATGAGAGCCAAAAGTTCATTTCTAGAACAATCTAAGTTATAATTAGATCAGGTCTGTTACTAAAATTATAGTACAAAACACGATAAAGAGAAAGTGATTGACTTTGACTAAGATAACGATCCTAATATTTAGCCCACGCTCATAGGGACACATTTAACTAAGAATTATTTGGTTACCAAAATAATAGTTACTGGTCGGGTAAACAATTAGCTTGATTTTGGACAAGGTCAAAATACAAATACTCATACCAAGTACTCATGGAGAAACTAACAAGCATTAAAATTTGAAAATTCATTATATTTCCATGCACAGAATTGTTAATCCACTTGATTTAAAGATCACTCATTATTGTGGATTAAGACTTCTATCACTCAGTAGAACAGCACAAGAACCAGGAGGATCTTGTTTGGTGAAAGAATTGTAAGATAAGTATGAAGCATAAAACGTCTACTTCTACCCAGAAGGAGGAATTTGTGATGACATTAAGAAGAATTATATCCGAAAAGGACCTGAAGATCCTTGAGAAAGTATTAGAAAAAGTAAAACTATTCCAACTTTCACCATAAGCGATGAATTTGAAAAGAGACTAAATATAATTAGGGTAACAGAATATTATTTGGTACGTGAATTGCCAGAGAAGTCATCATCATCATGATCGTCGTTGTCGTCATCATCGCTAGCACCATCATTTGATTGCTGCATCAGCTGCAGTCAAGTAACCAGTATAAGTACCGGCGGAAAGAGATGTACCGAACAGACACCAATGAACCATTTAACCAGCAGGTAAGAGATAACGAGACTATGATCCATGATTACCACGAAAGAAAAACAAATTTTAAGACATAGATTGGAAAAAGAGTGTGTGTGTGATTTGAATTTTTAACGTAGCTTTAACAATTTTTCAGTCATATCGCTACGATGTCTGCAGTGTGGCAGTTTATAGTGATGTCTAGCACTGGGGCATCATGCCGCAGACATGTAGCATGATGTCCCACCCAGTCACATTATCCTGACACCAGGCCGACCAGTCCTAACACTAACCTCTTAATGCTGAGCGCCAAGCGAGGCAGCTGTTAGTACCATTTTTGTAAGTCTTTGGTATGACTCGGCCGGGGATCGAACCCACGACCTCCCGCATCCGAGGCGGACGCTCTAACCACTAGGCCACGGGAGCGGTAATTTGGAAAAAGAACAAAAAAGGTCTGTGTTCTGTAAGAAAATTTGTCAAAAGTAAACTAGCCCAAATAGTTGGACGTATAATACAGTTGGATCGAAGTTTCAGAGAAACATTTTGAAAAATCGATTAAAAAGTGAGAGCAAATTACCAAAAGTTGAAAGGGAAAAACACGTGTCAAAGATAAAGGTTGCATCTGATTAACGGCAATTGCAATCAGACGACATCATCGTTTGCACCAATAATTGCAAATTTAGTAACAGGTGCTGTTTTTCCTACTTTGCATACTGCTGCTACCCCAAATTCACATACTACAAGACGATCATTGAATACAATGTTCAAAACTGACATGCAAATTTTAGCTGCTTACATGTTAAGTTTAGTCAGACGTGTAACAGTAACATTACCTCGAATTATATTACAATGATAGGCTGGTTGCTTAGGAGTGCTGGAGAAATTAATTCGTTCCTTTCTAAGCACGTTGTGTTACTTGTATTGCCATTATTTGGTTTGTTACTCGTATTATTGGCCATGTGTTTTAACAAAGCAACTCAAAGTGTCCAAGTTTTGTAACATATCAAAAAGTGAATTATTCCAGCTCCTACAACAATGCTTATCATCATAAACGATTTGTTCGTTTGTTTCATCATCAATATTGTTCGTGACGTTTCTAAATTGCCACGTTGCCACGTGTCTTTTGAAAGTCAACGAATCTAATAGGCTTAGAAGACATGACGTTGTCGCACCAAAAATACAGATTAGGTACGATCTGACCCTTTGATATAACTTTGATATACCTTCACCTGCAAGGCCATTGCCATCCTGCTGAAAAATATGCCCAACCCGTTTACTCTTCTTTGTGTACCATATAATTCATTTCATCAGCAATGTTCTCCAGTTGTCAATAGTGCCTGCCCCATAATTACATTTACGTTTGTCAGCGGCTAAAATAACAACTGATGCAGGTTCCCCAAGGTCTTAGATTACAGTTTTATGTACTGACCCATTACTCATTAAGTACTTGTTTTGCCCTTGAGGAATATACAGTCATGCCATGGTAAAAGATTGAAATTATTTCAGACTATATTTATCTCTCCTTGTTCCATCTGTTCTTATCTGCTTTCACTGCCTATCAGCTATTTACATACTCGATTCCTCTTTGAAATTTGAATAAGTCAGTATTTCATTTTGTATTATTTTATGTTTATTACGTGTATTTTAATTAGACTTTACGTAATACTTACGATTACACTCACTTGCATACTCATAATTAGCCTATTACCGAAATTAGTCAATCTTCTGTCTATCGGTCTTACCTGTAATACCTGTTAATGACTATCTACAAATCTGGTTTCTCTAACCTTATTGATTTCGCCTGACCTGCGTGTTCTGCCTAAACTAAATGTCCATTTATTTATTTATTTATTTATTTATTTATTTATTTATTTATTTTCAAATTGTAAATTTTTTTTATAAGTCTCAACTACTGACATTCAATATATTCTTTATCTTGGCTATTCGTTTTATGTGCGTTTCATTCAGAACCCATCATTGTACTGTCGTGAGAAGTACTCACGAATTAATAGATTAGGAAGGTGTTCTGAAATAACTTCCCGCTGTCGGTGTTACTTGCGTTACTCGTTCGTGTTGGTAACCTTCATCACTGTGCGATAAGACGATCCTTAACGGACCGAATAGCCTTGTTCATGCTAAAGAAAAGTATAAAAATGAGAAATGGGAACGAACAAAGATTAGATACTCTTATCTTTTATTTACTGATTTTGTTTTCAGTTAACAGAAATGTTCATGATTCTCTTTCATCATAGGTTAATGTATTAACATACAAGAGATGGATGGTGCTTATTTTGGTAAATGAAGTTTCCGTTACATTAGTTGTTTGTAATTACCTATTTTGGTAAATGAAGTTTCCGTTACATTAGTTGTTTGTAATTACCTATTTTGGTAAATGAAATTTCTGTTACATTAGTTGTTTGTAATTACCTATTTTGGTAAATGAAGTTTCCGTTACATTATTTGTTTGTAATTACCTATTTTGGTAAATGAAGTTTCTGTTACATTAGTTGTTTGTAATTACCTATTTTGGTAAATGAAGTTTCCGTTACATTATTTGTTTGTAATTACCTATTTTGGTAAATGAAGTTTCTGTTACATTAGTTGTTTGTAATTACCTATTTCACTATTCGCCTTTTAAAATTATTGGTGATTTCATTCTCTGTTCATCTCTACACACTCTGGAATGTCCTTTGCCTCTCTCTTCTCTTTTTCATAGTTTTATCAGTTTATTGAATTCTGCACGATTTTCGATGCAAATGCACAAGTGAATTATTATCACAAATCAATATTCATACATTAATATATTATTTTTTTTATTTTTTTTATTTTTTTTTTTTTCTCTTTCAGTATCTATGCATTCATCCTTCCTTCATTCTGTTATTCATACTTTGCATTTCTTCATTTTCGTACTTTTTTGTAGACCGAGACGGGTTGCAATTTATGAAAAATACGTCCTTCCGTAGGGACAAAGCACGAGACGAAGTCCGACCAGTCCGTGACAATAAATCATACTGTACGTCATGGCTTGTTCTAATCGTTCATATAGGATAATCATCGGTCTTTTCCTCGGCAGAGCTAGAACTGTACGTAGTTGAGCCGGAGTGAAGTTATATTTAGCAATCTCCTTATTACACTGGTAAGATGCTGTTATAATAATGTTTATTTGGCTTCTTCTTCTACCGTTCATATGTTGTAATGTTGAATTATCAGAGTTTTGCTCAATGTGAGTAGTAGTAATAAATATGATACAATTAATCTATGGTGTAATACTTTTTCAAGTCTAGTGTCCACAGATTTGTTCATTTGTATATTATCGATGTTTTCAATTCTTATCCGGTATCACTGAGCTGAAACCAGGCCCAATATCTGTATTACATACTGAACTGAATCCAGACCCAATATCTGTATTATATTCAGATTCACACTGAGCTGAACCCAGGCCCAATAACTACATCAGATTCAGATTCACATCGAGCTGAACCCAGGCCTAATATCTATATCAGCAGCAGGGAGGGTGAACAGACCAAATTTATTTGCAAAAATAAAGCTTCCTACGGTGGGTGAAAAAATACAAGCGTCACTGAGACCTCTTACCGGGTTATTTTTTTGTGTGTCAAATATATTACCTGGGAGTCCCCCCATGTGTGACTTGATAGAGTCAGGGGTGTAAAAGAAAAGTAACGGACGGTTAGGTGGCGTAATGAAATCATTATTATATCAATAATAACGCTAAACATGGAATCTCGTACAGCAAAACTAGCTCGACAGCGACTAAAGGCCATTAAGAAATATTTCCCCGTCCGTGATTCTTTCAAGCGACTAACTACAAGCACGTCAGGAGTCTCAGGTGGAATTTACAGAAGGTGCAGAATAGTTATTTAAACCAATTGTCGAACACAGAAAAATTGTTGAAGCAACTGAGGCAGCACATAAAGCTCTTAAAACATTGCCTGTTGATATTGCTGGCCGTCTTCGAACAGCTCAATCACCACCCCGGCAACCTCCTCAACCACAACCTGAAGTTCAACCATTACCTCCGCCAAAAGTTAGAACTAACATTATAGATAAATTTACGCCTGAAGGTATTGCCGCTATCAATGTCCCAGACAAAATAATTAAAATTGCCGCGTTTGGATATCGTGATAGAGATAAGTATGTAAAACCCGAATATGTTAAAACTCTAAAATCTGTCGACTGGGTTAGGGATGTATATCGCGTCGCTACTGATACTCGGCAGATCAGATATACGGAAGATATTAATCAGTTTAACATTTTTAACCAGGCAGTAGTTGAGTATAATGAACGAGCAAAACAAGAAAGGAAACGAAAAGAAGAAGAAATGAAGATGCAACTTAAAGAAGCTAAACAAAAAAGGAAACCAACCTTAATAACAAGTAAGAAAAAAGCAGACAAAACAACAAGTAAGGAGAAAAGAGAACTGTATGATGCAGACCATGGCCCCAGCGCTACTGGAAGCGGTATTGCCACTAAAGGATGTGGCCTTGACAAACTTTGTCCCAATAACGTCCTTGCCGATGTTGAACGACTAGAAATTCTTATTGGCGGAAGATGAGCCGGTAATAATTCTCCAGAAATCATTAATAAGCTGCTATTTGTCAGAGATTATTTACAGGAGGTATCATGGATATTAATGTTTATCGGTCACTCATCAATGAAATCGTTGATGATTACCGCAGTGATTAATGCAGTTAGATCAGTGTCAAGAAAATAAGATGATCATACATAATGTTCAACGTGGACCTGTAATGGTCAGGGTGATAAATTCGCGATTACCAACATATAAACTATCCCTGACAGAACGTCAACTCAGGCACTTCATTGACGCCAAACGATCAGCGACTGGTGTTAAACTTAATCTTTCTGTGGGTGCCATTAAAGACATCGCCAAGACGGGTGGTATAATTTCACTTCTCGCAGCTATACCAGCGTTGATAGCCGCTGCAGCCCCAGCTGTTGCAAAAGCAGATGTACTTGGTACTGTTCGAACTGCTGCTGAGATGGCATTAAGATGGCAACAAGCCACGGAATAAAGACTTCTAAAAAAAGGTCGATCCACGGGGAAAGGTTTAAGACTGCCAGGAACTCCCCATTCGTGGTACGGTCAAGGTCTAAGACTTCCCAGGAAACTTCGCTAAACATGCTTCCCATGTCCAATTTTGATTTACATGATGCTGCTAAAAGTTAAACATCAAAAACTTTAGAGGTGTTTTAATGCGTGATCAATTGCCAAAACAACCAAACAATGTTGAAACTGGTATCATTAATCTCGATGGAAGTTCTGGTCCAGGTACTCATTGGGTTGCATATGCGTTTGATCCACGTGGAGTTGTTTATTTTGATTTGTATGGGTTGGCTCCACCAAAAGAAGTTTTAAAATATATCGGCGGACTTCAAAACACTCCCGTCTGGTATTCAACATTACCAACACAGACGATAACTGATCCGCTAATATGAGGCCGTGAAGTACTCGCTGTGCTCGACGCTGTGTCGAGGTCCCTAACACCACCTCATAAAGTCGTGCACGAATATACAAGTGGTCGTTTAAAACAGGTCTTAGTGTGATATACAGTGGTAGATATTTACAGAAGATCTGCTCGAGGCAAGCCTCAAGGTGACTTATCCAAATATGCAACCTTTGACGAGGTCAAGGATGAGTTCTCTAAACTTTTGAGTCCCCCAAATGTGGACCAAAATGAAGTTGTTGTTTTTCAGATTAAATAAGGACGGTTAAAGACGAGTAATATCGCGTTGACAGATGTCATTCTGCGGGTTCCAGGCGCGACCGAAGATAACTTAGTGGCATTTTCTAAAAACGGTAAAATTAAAAACTCGGAGGAATCAGTTCTAACACTCATGGGCAAGACTGCTGGACGAATCAGAAGAATTGGAGATATTATGTATGGCGATCTCAGCATGAGCAGAAATACATTTATTAATGTGAGAGAACCAAAATCAGACGATGATGTGGCAACAAAAAATACGTGGACAACAATGGAGCCACGATCAGAACTGAGATCAGTAAATATGTTGCTAAAACTGGCGATGCAATGACTGGTTCTCTCAATATGGCTAATAATAAAATTACTGGTCTTGGAGAACCAGAATCAAACGATGACGCTGCAACGAAGAAATACGTCGACAATAGCAACATCCCGATGATGATTTCGTTAATGACAATCAATGATGGTATAACGTTGTCCCTCTTGGTAAAGAGGGATTGTTAATTAGATTTGGCAGTCGTTATCTAGAGGATGACCTCCCTCGATTCTATTGCCCGGTATGAGTGGATAGATAGAACATCAACAGAGAACTGAGCAAGACTATTGAGAAGAAATAATACAATACGAGCCCCCTGTAGACAAGAAAATAAAACATTTAATCAATAACAAAAAAATTATAGTGTCAGGTTCAATTCAAACAATTTTACGTTAACAGAATTTAATAGCAGTGTTCTATTTTGGATTTATTTCATCATCATAACGAGTGGTGAAAAGAGCACAATGTCAAAGCCTGATTTGCATCACCTAGCAATGCTTTCTGTCTTCGTCTCCGTGTATCACACGTCTTTCCCCCTACGTGTATACGTTGATCTTCCTTGATCTTCATATTCTGAACGCTTCATCTCTTTACGGACTTTCGGACTGTCCCCGTCTGTTCCTGGGAGTTGTTTCCTTGAATGACAAGATTACCACTAAGCCTCTATATGTACCACTTTCTATACATATATAAAATTTTCTCACTTTCGTTACTCAGAAAGCATAAACTAGCTCTCCAAACACTGCATAAATTCTGACATAATGTGCCCTTAACGATTAATGGTCCTTACAAATTTAGACTGTATTTCGAGTAAGGTACAATAGTTATCTCTAGTCCTGTAATAAACATCCAAGTCTGACCTAATTCGATCGATCATCACTCTCGCTTCCAGCAGCTGACCATAAATTAACACGTGAGCGGTGCATCTAACATTCTCGTATATCTCGGCATACGCTACCACATGACTCCTTAGACATCCAGTCCAGGCACTTCCACTCAATAAGATACATGCTCGATTACTATTGCATAAGATTCACTAAATTGTAGCTCACAGAAATCCCTAACCTACAAGATTATTTAAACATTACAAAATCATATATATATATATATATATATATATATATATATATATATATATATATATATATATATATATATATATAGTGCTGCTACAAGGTTTATATATATATATATGTAAGTATATATATATATATATATATATATATATATATATAAATATGCAATTATCGTTAACTCACGATAATCAGTATCGTCCTAACAGACAAAGAAAATTAATTCATATATCCCTATGAAGTCTTACACATCTAAAAATTTGGATCGCATGCAATCAGTCAATTCTATCAATGAACAAGTAACTGTAAAATTAAAGAAATAAATTGCATAACAACTCTAGCATATCAACAAATTTCCATGAAATCGAATAAACGATACATAGTATGAATCCTAGTCATATCAAACACATTTGCATAAACAAGACAAATAAAGTAGAAAATTACATGAAAATTAAAATTGCGTACCTTAATGCTGTTCTTTTCAGAAATTGTGCGTCCTAGCACTAAAGTCTGTCTTTTCTTACAAGACAGCCACCTGGTCCCTTTTTTTACTTGTTTAACGAGGAACGCACTATTCTCTAGTTTTCCCCGGAGTCATCGAGTCTTGTCTCTCGCAGGAAAACTCTCGGACTAAAGAATTTCGACCAAGGTCGTTACTTTTAAATTCACTTTACTTCCAAGGTGTACGCCTTAATTTAACTGACCAATCGTAATCGCCGGTCCCTAATTTTCCCCCAAGTTAATTATTTGTTTCGTCAGATTTTGACAGCATAAAATCTGAGAAATACGATGCATATCAACATCCCTTTGAAAATGATTATTTGACATGGGATTCACCTCAAACGGTTATGGTTGGTAGCTCTAATGTTACTTTCTCAGGACAGCGTCGCGATGCCAGGGTCAATTCTAAATGGGTCGTAGATGCTGGCCTTTCAAGTTTAACACTGACATGAAGAAAAGGTCGAAGTGACCCTTCACAAAGACCTTGCTGGCTTGACTGTAATAAAATTTTAATGCACAATGAATTCAATTTTAAGGTTTCATACTTATTCAAACTTCGACACATTACAGATGGAATGACCACATTTAGATCTGATTATACTACTCACGTAAACGCGTTTTTGAATTTACATATAAACGTAAATAGA
This sequence comes from Megalonaias nervosa, assembly GCA_016617855.1. Classification (NCBI taxonomy): domain Eukaryota; kingdom Metazoa; phylum Mollusca; class Bivalvia; order Unionida; family Unionidae; genus Megalonaias; species Megalonaias nervosa. The sequence goes on from JAECUM010010049.1 coordinate 56,363, forward strand.
GCCATCAATGAATTTTTTTGTGAGTCCAGCAGTCATTGACATTAGGCTCTCCGACATCAAAAAGATTACCGATGGTGTAGTATATACGGTAGTGTCTGGATCGGCATTATGGACACCACTCAATAAATCCATCAAACATCGCGCTGAGGGTACTGGCATATACAGGTTCTCAGTACTCGGCGCTACGACATTTACAATATTTACCACAATTTCACGGCGTTATCCAGTTAGGATGGCCAGAAATAAAACCACAAGCACCTGCAGTACCACCGCGTCCTCAACGATCTGATTACGTTTCAGATAAGAGTTCTTGCTAAAATGAAACGTCGGATTATCATTAAACTTCTTCACTGTGGAAAGAAATAAAAGCTAACCCGGGCGGTGGTAAATTAACTACTGTTATAGTTGAAATCATTCATAACGGGAAAGATCCCGTCATTGAAGTGGCATGGCTATATATCCACTCCGGTTGGCACAGCAGAAAGGTTATCAAAGAATTATTTGATGAAATTAGTCGCGAACATAAACAAATACGCGACAAACTACGCTGGTTATTTACCCGCTATGTAAACGAGTACCCCTCCGTTAGCGATTATCTGAGGGAGAAAATCATCGAGCAGACAGAATACCTAAATAATCTTGCATTTGACCTCGAGACTGTTCATCAAAGTCTTATGCGGGCGGTGATTAAAACCAGCTATGAATATATACGTATTATAATGGAATTAAATACTCACATAAGCAATTATTCCTGAACCAATATTCGACCGCAACAACTCCGTTGTCAGAGGCAGATCTACCAACATTTAAACTCACCGGATTTAACGTCGACTAGCTGAAGAAAAACGTCAACGATATTATCGATGAATGCTATCCCCAAATTATCGAATCATGGTAAGCGATATCCCCGTCTCCGAGTATTCTCCGATACAACAATGATCCAGATGGTGGTGGTCGTCATATATCACCAGTGTTGTAAACATCACACCAACGATAGCAGTCAATCTTGTATGTGATGCTATCGATGGCAGCTATCAAGAAGATCTTGAAAAATCGAGGCAGGCACAGCAAGGATATATTTTATACATATTCACCACTCAAGCCCCACCTGGATTTTTGATTGTGTTAGAACCTGTTAATCCGGTTTATCTACCCTGTCATAATCCGCTGTTGTCAGGGATGCATTTCAAACTTACTGACCAGCGCGGATACCTTCTTGATTTGAGAGATGAACCTTTGACGATAAGTTTACATGTCAGATTCTGACAGAGTCAACGAGTAAACAAATTATTTCTGAGTCTGGTCAAACAATTATTTGTGAAGCATTATATAATGTACCAACACTCGAGAGTTTTTGTATACAACAAAGAGGTACTCGAAAGTGCTGTCAGAACAATCCTGACACCTCCCCACACAGAAAAATTTAGTGTTAATGTACTTATTGATGATTATGGCGATGAGAAATTTTTGTTAACGCAGGAACAGTTAAATGAACTGCAACGAAAACATATTATTACAACTGTATGTGATAGGGATCAAATTCTGAATTGTGCACATTCTTGCCTTAAACGATCCAAGTTACAGGAAATACTCTATGGGTTGTCCGAAAATTAAAACTACCCAACGTGTCGACAAAAAATATAATCAGAACAAAAATAAAAATAAACATATATTATAATTGGAATAAAAATAAAAATAAAAACATATTATAATCGAAATAAAATAAAAATAAAAGTATAGTATTATCAGAATAAAAATAAAAGTAAAAATATTATAATCAGAAAAAATAAAATCAAAATATTATAATCGGAATAAAATAAAATAAAAATATTATAATCGGAATACAATAAAAATAAAATATTATAATCTGAATCAGAATCGGAATAAAAATACTATTTATCAGAATCAGAATAAAAATAAAAATATTATAATCTGAATAAAAATATAATCGGAATAAACATAATAAAAATAAAAATAAAAATAAATCTGATACTGAATAAAAATAAAAATAAATCTGAATCAGAATAAAAATAAAAATAAACATAAATATTATGATCAGAATAAAATAAAAATAAATATGAATAGAAATAAAAAATAAATCAGAATAAAATTAAAATAAATCAGAATAAAATAAAAATAAATCTTGTAATCGGAATAAAAATAAATACTATAATCTGAATAAAAATAAATATTATAATCTGAATAAAATAAAAATAAATCTGCATCAGAATAAAAATAAACCTGAATCAGAATAAAAATAAAAATAAATAAGAATAAAAATAAAATATATCTGAATAAAAATAAAAACTGATCTCAATAAAATAAATCTGAATAAAAATAAATCTGAATGAAAGATAAATATTATAATTGGAACCCTGATAATCGGGGTGGGGGACAATAGTCAAAACGCGCGCTATTATTTGGTGTTACAACTTTCCCTTTCACTTTCATTTTCACAATTCCCCCTGGTGATAACGTCACTAGGACAATATTCAAGGTATTTACAATGACACATAATTTTTCTCAACTGTCTTACACGCGTATTCACAGTCTCTTTTGTTTCGTATTCGCCTGACAACTCTGATCTTATTTTTTTGAATTGCGCATTCGAGTGGAAATAATTGCGGGACGTTTTTATCATCACATACACAAGCTAGCGATTGTGTCATTGCCAGCTGGAGTAATTTAATAAACCTGTATTCGGCTGCTAGTGTGCATGTTCCTTCAGATTTTCGTTCTTGTAATATTTCAAAATCATTTGTGATTTTTCAAGATCAAGTTGATCAGAAGGTTGTATATCATCATGATGTAATTTTGAATTGCAGAAATAATCGCATTAATGTTTTCGGGATTTATTACATAATAAATATCTGTTGAAAATAAAAAAAAAATATTTGCATTTCTAATTGTGAGGAATGCATGGACGGTACAATACATATATTATATATGGTATTATATACATACTTAATTATATGGACGGCACAATACACATACTATTCTGGAATCCCTAATTTTTGCGGTAATGCAATCTCAGGTGTTTTTACACCTCCCTTATTTTAATCAAGGATTTTGTCTCTGACTATGTCAGGAAACACTCACAGTGCCAAAGTTCTCATTAAGCAGTCATTGTCAGAACAGTGCCACTGCTTCATGGGATTTATGTTTTGCCCTTTGGCGTTTTGCTATGTCAGGGATTCTCACTTACAGTGCTAAAGTTCTCATTAACCAATCACTGTCAGAACAGTGCCACTGCTTCCTGAGATTTATTTTACCATGAGGTGGGGGGCTCCTGTCTTGCACCTCATGGTAAGTATGCAAGTAAATTTTCTGCTGCTCTACGATCAACAGTTATACTGATAACTTTAAATTTTTTTGTACACCTCCCCCCAAAATCAACCCCAGGGGAGTGCAAAATAGCACCCACCATGTTGCTGACATAGTGGGAAGGTGTACATGAATTTTCAGTTATCATTAAATTTTCTGTTGAATTTCGAGCGTTGGCGAAGCCCCACTTATTATATGTTTCAGAAATTATGTAAGGTGACCAATACTTGGAAATCCAGAAATAGCTCACCTGGATTATAATCCAGGGGGCATGACTTGTCTGTTTTTCTCTGTTTTATTAATTATTATCCCTGACAAAGTCGGGAGGAGGCGTGAAACCTAACAAAGTCAGAAAAACAAAGATAATGTATTTTTAGACAAACAAAAAAACCCATAAAATAATATTTCATTAATAAGTGAAAGTAGTTATAAAATACAAGCGAGGATACTCTTTATTCTCTCCACTGGAGGAAACATTGCTTGTCGGAGTTATCTCCTTTCGTAGAATTTCAAGAGTATTTTCTGTTTTACGATAGAGTAAAATTGAGAAGTATTTTTCCGTTATACTTCAGTATTTTTCTGTTCTACTTCATCGTAAAATGCAGGAGTGGCGGCGTCTGCCGATAGATACTTAAATATTATGCCTTGTTTGTATTTCTTTGAAAATGCTGATCTGGTTATATTATTTGCGACATGGTGCATCAGAATGCCAGCTGCATATGTCGATAAAAATATTATTTCTTTGCCTGTCTCTGTATTTACAGATTTAATTGGTTTTGCACGCTTATCAAGTTTCCAGCATTTCCACGTCCAGAATTCTGACTTTGTGTAATAGCCTGAAGATTATTCTAAGAATGATTTCTTGGATCTGAATCAATATGATCAATCACAAAAACCATCTTTGATTAGACCATTAAAACACTCGTAAACAAATTTGTGATAGATATATTTTTCCTCAACAGTAAATCTGATATAACCAGCATTGCATTATCAACAGAACCCACCTTTTAGTCGACATTTCCTTATTGTACCAACACGTAATGCCTCCTAACTTTTAACGATAGACTGTGTTCCAAATTCTCCTTGCCCCATTTATATAGTAAATACTATTTTTCTAAATTATTATTTTATTACCAGAAAAAATATGTGGGATGCTTGAGTGAAAATTTAGCGAGATAGTCTCCAGCGGTTTTTTAATAGGAGATTCATCACCATCATTTTTGTATCATAATACCGTTTCAAAGTCCTGTATTTTCTGCCTCCACAGTCTGCACACAACTGCATTAACCCCTGACTCCTTTGTTACATTTCAAACAAGATTTTGGTCCTATACTCCCTCGTCGCACACTTTGTAGGTGGTATCCACAGAATTCATTTACACAGGCCCGATTACAAAGAGTTGTAGATCCAATCATCAACCATTTGGATTTATTCTTTGCTCTGATCATTATATGCATTATAAAAATTTGAAGTTTAATTTAAATATACATTTGCCTTAATAATAACATGGAAGAATTTACGAGATTATCTACAATCAAGCCTTCTCAAGGGAGATTCGATCTTGACGGTATAACCCCTGACTTGCCGAGGCGAGCTCTGGTTGATTCGACGAATCAGGCTCTAATTGATAGTATTCGTGACGCCAAGAAAGAATTTGACGACGATGGTGAGGCTCATGTGTGGCCAACATTTAGAATTAGGCAAGACGATAACCCCCAAATTGATGCTACAATGAATGACCAGCGAGCAAGGATAATTACTAATTATCTCGACGAACAAAGATACATTTTGAGAATAAAATTTATCGCTGCGATAGACACCGCCGCGGTAGAGGACACCGACACCGTGACGTGGATTATCCCTGACAAACGTGACCCTGTTTGAGAATAACATCACGCTAGAGATGTTGTAACGTTAAATAAAACTGGTATTGACAAGCCATATTATGAACGAGCATATCCTGTGACGGCATTTGTTTATGCGATATATCTGCTGAATAATAAACCAAGCGTTGATGATCTCAAACCGATGAAAATTTCGACCTTGAATTGTGTAGCTTAGCGAGTTACAGAACATTTTACAAACGCGATATGTGGAAATGGTTTACGGATTTACGACGTAAAAAATTAAATGAGTGGACTGAGCACGTTAAAGAAAATGGCGCTACGATCAACGACGTTGCTGAGCTTGAAAAGAAATTAAAATTTCCAATAAGGGTAAAGAGACTAACCGGCTAGATTTTGTATGAATCAAAATATAAATCAAAGAGAGCTTCGAGAGAGATCGTTGATCAAAACACGCACGCGTGGACGATGGATGTAACAATATTTCCGAGAGATAGAACTGTTAAATTATATGACGGTAATATGTTCGATTTTATTAGAAATATCAGCAAGAGCGATCCTGTATCAGTGTGGTTGTTTCAAAGTTCCGAATATAGAACTTATGATCAGTTTGTACGGCCTAATGGAGATATTTATCGATCTGAGTCCCTCCTCTCGGAAATGAAAAATCTTGCGTTCAAATATACCGATGATGTTGAACAATTACTCCTTAATTGTTTAACCGTTCCGTTAGTTGCTGCTCACTTTGCTCAGGAGAAAAATTCATAGAAACCAACAAGATCGGAATTTCATGAAGATTTACAAAGCGGGTGTGTTGAAAAAGGACAAGGTGGATTAAGGAATACTAAGTACGATTGTGGAGAAGTTATCTCAACTGATATGGCTGCATGTTGCACCGGAAGTTTTCTTGAAATGGGAGAGTGTTCTGAATATTTTAAGAGATTTGGACATCCAACACACGAAATGACCAGAGTTGCGATAAATGGGCCCTTGCCAGATTTTGATTTAACTGGATTTGCACGCATTAAATCGTTTGAGTTTACGGAAAAATCTTCATCCGATTGTTCATGTTTGGTTTGATAGTCATTTAACGAACATGGTTAGGATCCAACAGTGCTATTACGATATATGCTTGATGCTGGAATTTTAGCATCGTTAACTGTAAGTGAAGCAATAATATCGTATCGTCCACAGAAACAAGTCTGGTTACCAAAACCACCTCCTGACGATAGATCTGTTCTCGACGAAATCTTTGAGCGTAATCCCGATGAAATTGAATATGAAAATAAACTTGCAAAGGATCTCGGCAGAAAAATAATTGGTAACCTTACTCTGGGTGTTTCATGTCATCATAAACGACATTGCACAAGATTAATTATCGACGATGCCGAACTCGATTTTATAATTGTTGATACAACAAAGAAAGGCACATTTATAAGTCGAAATAATGCTTGCTTGTCGGACGGAACTAAATTAGGTACAATTGTGAGCTATTTTGATGGTGACTCACCACAGTTTACTCATTTAAGATCGATGATAAACAGATTTTCTGATATTGTGGTTAGAGTCGCCACAGATTCGCTTTATATCAATTAAAACTACGCAGAACTGCTAAATGAATTACAGATTGGTACCGATGCATCGTGGGGAGAATGGAGAATAAAAAGAGAAAAACTACTCCGTTATTTCGAATCCGCTGATTATAGATCTGAGGAGATATATTATAAAAATAGTAAATGTCAGCGTTGTCATCAGCACCATCGGTATATGATCCCGTGGCCAGACATAAAACCGTTTATCTTAACGGGTGCGGTGGTTCTGGTAAAATAACGCGTGCGATTGAATTATTTTGGAATTTTGATATGGTTGTTCTGACGTCTTCACATAGACTCGCCAGAGAAACGAAAGAGCGAGGATTGAAATCTCATACTTATCACAGCTTCTTTCGATGGAAGGGAGATACGTGGACAGCTGAACAAATGGGTGAAAAATATATTCCTAAGATCATTATCTGGGATGATATATGTACAGTGTCTTTAGATGTGTTGAAAATATGTTTTGATGGTTATTGACTCGAAATACTGCTGTTATCATGTGTGGCGATCATGGTCAACTACCACCCTTTGTTGGTGAATCGCCACATGACTGGTTAAAAGAATTTGTAGATTATGATAAGTACTTGATGATCATAGAGCTATTCATGAATAGCTGAAGGAATTTAAAAAGCTAATCAGACGTCAGCCGAATAAGATTCAATGTGAAATAATGCGTGAGATAATTCCGGAAACACCTGTAAATGATTTTTGGAATTTATGGAGTCCTGCTGATTTGATAGTTGCAAGTCGGAAGATAGTTCATGATTCACTTCAGCAACAATTATTTCTGTTACATAAAGAAAAATTTTCAGATCTACCTGTGCCATTGTGTTATCGCCCAAAATATTGATATTGAAATTCCAGGAAGCCTGACAGAACCAAGGAAACAAAAACTCGTTCTTTATGATATTGTTTTGGTTCCTACGTGTGTTGTTGAGAGCGCGTTCACGATGGATAAATCTCCATGGATTCTGCAATATGCTATAACGATTCATTCATCACAGGGATTAACTATTTCAGATACTAATATTTGGATTGTCGATGATCGTATCGAATGGTCAGATTTAGTTTATCTAGCAGTATCTCGAGTCAGAAGAATGTTTCAGCTACGGAGAGTTATCATAGACTGCGCAATGAATAATAATCAAGCTTAGGAAATTAACGACGATATAGTAACAAAAAAATTAGTTGGTTATCAGGGATGTGACAAAAAAAAAATTAACGTGGCTTTGATCTTAATATTGAATTTATCATGACGCTAAAACAACAACAAAACAATCACTGTGCTTGCTGTAACACAATAATGTAGTGGCAGTATTCTCCTAATGACCCACGACAGTTTACCGTGGATAGGATTAATAGCAGTCTCCGCCATACACGCAAAAATGTGATACTGACCTGTCTTGAATGTTATCGACGTCGAGGAGCCAGTTCACAAAAGTGAAGGTGGTGGTAATTGTGTACATTCAGGAATTACTTGTAATTGTTCACGTACAAATCCACGTTGAGGAACAGTTGAATCTAGTCTGTAAATTGCAGGTCTACCCGTGGATCTTACCACGCTGGAAATTTTATCTGTGGTTACATTCCAGACTGGGTTAGTCGCTCTTTTTGACCCCTCCCTCAAGCTCCCCCGGCTCATATAAATATCGGACAGTCACATTACCTAGCACTGGTTGTTTTGAGAAAGATTCATGTCGTTGTAGTGGTATGTGTTTCTTCGAGATTGTATTGATGGAGGTCATAGAAATTCAACGAGTAATTTCATTATTTAACGCAGCAATCACACTTGGTAGTCTTGCAACCCATTCACGAGATCTCTTATCCGCCTGAACTTTGTTCAAGAACATTTCCTGCGCATATTGATATCCAAACAATCGCTCAGCTAGTGTTCGATTAAATCGCTCAACGATTGCCTGATCGCGATGAATTGTGATATGCCTTCGCCTGATTTTGATGTTACAGCACCAAGAAATTCTTCGCCAGGGTCATCCTGTAGCAACTGTGGCCATCGCAAGCGCACTCGTCGATAAATTCGTTCAAACGCAGATGCAACGTCAGTTGCTGTCTTTGTTGATAGTGGTTCTGCTTCTTTATATCTACTTGCAACGTCAACGATAGCTAACGCGTATTTGTATGTGCGCGATTGACATCTACCAGTTTTAATAGCATTGTTACAAGCCAGGGGTCTTTGCTTGACCGAGCGGTGTCAAACCCTGGAGCGATTCCCGCTAGAAGTCATTAGTTTACCCCAAATTTCCAAATACTTCTATACAACTTCAGTTGTAAGTTAGAAAGCCCGACGTGTCCATTCTATACATAAATTTTACTCTAATCAATGTAAAACCACAGATTTCCAAACTTGCCAAATATCTACCAACCGCACGTTTGCATAGTTTCCCTTCATCAACTTTCCGTACCGTCAGCAGTTCACACCGTAGAAACTCTACAAATATCCCCTACCACAGGGAACTGTTTTAACTACGCCACCTTAGGCCAGTCAATCCATGGTTCCAAGGCACATTACACCAATACAACTACATCACATTTGCCACCATGGCGACATAAACGGTATCTGTAAAGTCCCTTCTCATTTTATTCCATTGTGTAATTTACCGGTTTCCTACCGTAAATACTGCCACTGCAGTCACAACCCCAAGGTACACCACTAGATTTTATTAAGGACTACATTATGACAGGGACAGTCATGCGGTTTGGGTCTAATTCGCTACTCACTGACCATGGCATCATGGAAACTCACTAACACTTTCTCTCCGTGACGTTTGCTCCTAATAATTGGCTAATTATTTCAGGCTACGGAATATTTCCATTGCACCGAATTCCAATAATCAAACAAGTAAAATCACACAAATCTAAGAATTCCTTAAACGGGGCGCTATAACCAAATGCGCACCTCCAAAATTTATTACAGTATCGTGTGGTAGAAACAAAATATCTGCCTGATGAACCTCATTGGGAGCACTGACATCAAAATGTGAGTATTGAATTTTTGAGGTGGTGGTAGATAAATTTGCAATATTGCCTGTTGTGCTAACCAATCCGCGGCAACAGAACGTTCGACACCTGCTGCATCAGCAAGTTTACTAATCGCTGCTCTACCCCTCTAATGTCCTCTTGGGCTATAATAAATCGATTTCATTATTATAATAATAATCGGTCAACTAATTACCGGCCCCTAGTACTAGTTTACCTTTCATTGCAGATCTTATTAAAAAAATTAGCAAGCGATTCTTTGAGAGATTATTTTTTACAGACGTTAGAGTGTGAATCAACTTCACGTCTGCAATATGTCGCTGTTGTAAATCTGGATTTTTATACGCGACATCATGAACGTGGCACGCTTGATCAATCGCATTTATAGGATACTCTCCAGGTCATGGTTGATTTTTCTCGTCAAGTCGGCTATCAGGTCGGGTTCCAGGACCACAATAATTATATCCAGGAAGATGCTTCTCGCCAGGATACTTAGCCCATGTTTCATTAGAGATAAATCTGTATTTTTTCGTACCACATTTCACACACTTGCCAGTAAGTGCACGCTTTTTAATCCTTGTCGTTATTGTTTTTAATCCACTGGTGGGGTGGGTGCTCTACACCGAACACAATATAAATTCATATAATTATTATATTTCTGCAACATGGATATCATTGATTTCTCAGCGACACGAAAGCAAGAACCAGTCAAGCATCATCCAGCGCTACAAAATTCATTCAGAGCAATTATCATAGGTCCATCTGGGTCTGATAAGACGCAATTGTTGCTTAACCTGATAATGAGATGGCTCAAGTGGGATAAGTTGTATTTAGTGGCATCATCTGTAGATGATCAGCGATGCTACAACGTGCTTAAAGATTTTAATGAAAATGTAAAATTATTGGACGAGAAGGACTGTACAACATTTCGCACAGGAACCATTCGGCTGAGAGACAAATGTTGGTATGATAGTACAATATGCAGAACAAGCAGGAAGAGTGACCACGTTAAATAATAGTTAATAATAGTAAAACTTCAAGTCCTTTGGGACAAATACAAAAAAGGTACTCAACAAATCAATAACCCCTCAAAATTAGCAAATGAAACTTTTATTTGTACCTTGCAGAATATTGATTCTATTGGTGTAAACTATAAGATAATTGGAGATTCGTGAGTCAATTTGTCAAAGAAAGTTTTGAACTTCAGTACATCCATTAAGGAGTACTAACGTGAATGGTTCATTAGATGCAGCATTTCAGATTTCAAAAAATCAGAATATCCTAATTCCATTTTTGCTGCTACAGGGAAGGTCGCTGACACCAATGTCAATATTCCGGATATATACTTTAAAACTAATAACAATCTAACTAATATATGACGAACAGAACAATACGTTTTTTATGTAATCAACACCTCAACCACCCATAAAGCATGCAGCGTGGATCAAATGTCACCATATGCTCAAAGGAACCTTCGCATCTATAGTTAGATTACTCTGTATTCTGCTCAACATGTCTCTCGTTATAAAAGAGTTCACATCTTTATGAAACACCGCAAAAGTAATGCACGTGTATTACATGAATGTGCCACTGCTCCTTCAAGTTACAGGTCTATTTTATTATTTAGCAGCGTTGGGAAAGTTATGGAAAGAATTATTTTTAAGCATCTCTACATCCACCATCACTCATATGACCTTATATTCAAATATCAATCCTGTTTTCTTCCCAAAAATTTTACAGTATTTCAGCTCATAGATATGTACTGTAGAATATGTATTGCACTTGATGACCTGGATTATACATGTGTGGTCTTTTGTGGTGTCTCTAGATCATTTGGCATAAAGCTCTAATACATTCTTTTATATATCAGTGAATGAACTGAGACGTACTCTAGTGAATCTCTACGGTCATAATGATGATAATGCAAAGGTTCTTTTTTTAGGAATTTGAAAGAGGATATTATTAATTTTGACATATTTTCCGCTTTATTTATCGTGACTTTAATGTCGTTCAGGACATGGAGCTTGACTCTTATAATATCCTGCATGATAAACACTAAATGGACCTCGCAGCAGTTCAGGACATCAAGAATCAACTTGACTTACTCGATCCATGGAGAGCTATCAATCCTTAGAATAAAATATTTACCTGGTGACAAGCAAACCATGTGAAGCAGAGGAAACGAGACTATTTTTTTTATCTCTGGGGACATGTTTTCAAATTGTATTGACGCATCTATTATTCCTGGCTATAAAACAACCATTCAGCAATAACACTTAAATTATCGATATCCGCAACACCCAGAGGTCCTTGGTACTGGAAACTTAATTTAAAGCTATTAAAGCAACATTAATATATTTAGTTGGTTAAAAGATGTACACAGTAGAATAACACTATTGTGAAGGCGATAAGGAAAACCGACTCCAGGTGAACCTATCTTGTAATGATCAATTGTTGTTTGAAATCATCAGAAGATCAGAATCAATTAGTTATCCTAAAGCTATAAGGAAAAACTTGAGAAACAATGTCAAGAAAGTCGAATCTGAAATACAGACCTTACATACTTTAGTGAATCACAATCATAGACCTACTGTTATGATAGAACTTAACAAACAACAGACTTGGAAGAAATGAGAAAAAAAGAGGTGAAAGATGCAATGTTAAGATTGAAGGCAAGGTGGAACTAGTATGGTGAAAAAACTCTCAATATTTCCTCAACTTTGAAAAGACAAATTACATCAACAAAACAATAAAAGAGTTAATTCTGGAAGATGGAATAAAGTTAATGAGTCAAAAAGAGATATTGAAATATTGAATCACCAGAAATATTTTTGTTGAAACAAATATACAAAAGCAACAACCACAATAATTTACAAACATGCAATCACTTTTTCAATTATGAAAAAAATACCTTTCACATTTCAAAAGAAGTTCGTGTGAAGATAAATTAACTTTAGAGGAATGTGGTTTAACACTGAAAAATATGAAAATGAAACTATCCCTGGTTTCCGATGGGTTTACTGTCGAATTCTACAAATCGTTTTGGAAAGATCTAGGCGGCTTTTTCTTTAGGTTGCTAAATACTGGATACGGTATGCAACATTTTTCAGAATGTCAGTCGCAGGGAATCATTACTTGCATTCCAAAAAAAGATAAAGAGAAAGTTCATTACAAATTGGAGACCAATTTAACTACTTAATGTATATTACAAGATTCCTTTCGGCATCAGTTGCATCTAGGATGAAGAAAGTTATTTCTGTTATTATTAGTGACAGACAAACTGGTCTTATCAAAGGGAGATTAAGTGGTGAAAATACACGAATTTTGTATGATCTAATGCAGTGTCTTGAGGAAAAAAATGAATCTGGTATTCTCCTACTGACGGACTTCGAGAAAGCTTTCAACTCGGTCGAATGGGACTTTCTGGAAAATGCTTTGAAATCTTTCAATTTTGGGGAATCTATTTGTCAGTGGTTTAGAGTATTCTACAATAAATCAAAACGTTGTGTCATTAATAATGGTCATTAATAATAGTCATTAATACTAGTCATTAATCCCCATTATTCAATTTGTAGAGAGGTTGTCGTCAGGAACACCCTTTATGGCCGTACTTATTTACAAAAGGAACTGAATTTCTTGCAATATAACTAAAACAAGAACACAAATATTACAGGCATTTTCTATCATGAAATGAAACTCATATCGGGGCAGTACGCTGAAGAAGCTTTATTATTATTAGACGGTTTTCTTTGTCCTTGGAGAAAACAACACAGATTTTACACGACTTAGCTGGTCAACGTCCAATTTTAAATTACTGGGTGTAGATTTCTCTCTCTTTTTTTTTTTTTTTTTTGCAGGATATGGTTGAACTTAATTATCTGACAAAGTTGAAGGAAGTAAAGAAATTGTTTGGCTGGTAGAGCAGAAGAAATTTGTACTTTCTGGGAAAAATCACTTTGATAAAATCCTTGATTTTGCCAATATTTGTTCCTCTTTTTGCTGCTCTAACAAGTCCTCCATCTCATATAAAAAAAAATGAACTGAATACTTTATTTTTCAAGTTCATTTGAGGTGGCAAAACCGAGAGACTATCATTCGATACTCAGATAGCTTCCATTAAGGACCGGGGATTAAATACGATTCCTTTGTACTAATTTATGTGTTATACAAAACTTTCCTGGATTAGACTCCTACTACTGAAAGAAAATTGTTTGTGGCAAAAACAGTTTCTGAACAAATATTTAGAAAATTTGGAGGTGTAACGTTTTTAAAAGTAGGAAAAACCAAATTAAAAGAAACCTCTGAAACAATGAACAATATCTTTTGGCGTGATGTTATTTATCACAATGGAGAAATGAACCACCGACTGTTCAGGGATACTTGTCTCAAGATATTCTTAATTCAGTAACTAGAGACAACTTTAAATTATACACAAGGTGGAGAACAGTGTTGTACTTATCAAACACCTTTTGATGCAAAATTTTTAAATATTAAGTTTTGATGATATAAAAGAAGCAATACATATTAATAATTTTATACAGTACCCTACCCTTATCGCAAAGATAACAGTGAAAGGGAATGGGAAAATTAAAACTTTTTTTGAAGTGGAAATAGTTTCCATGTAATACTCGACAAAACTTGTCTTCTTGGGGTAAGAGCAAAGAATAAATTTATTTATAAAGATCTGATAATAACCAAGATGCAAAAGCCAAACGTTAAATACGAAACTTGCTCCAGGCAGCTAAGGTGTGCAGCTGGTGTAAAAGAATGGCCTTGTTTTGGCTAAACTTTGCACAAAAGACAATAGAACCGATTGAGCGTTTATTCTATGACTGTTCAGTTACTAAACATTTTCAGAATTATTTGTGGAATGGATCCAAATGTACGATCAAAATTTTAAAATTAGATTTATACGAAAAGATGTCGTATAGGAAGTAACATGTTAGCAACTTCCTAATTTTGCTTGCAAAATGTCGCATACAGCACGCTCTGTATCAGAAGTCCAGATCTCTCCTACTATAAAAATTGTTTTATCATACTAAAGGCTGGAAAAATATGTCGCCAAAGTGAATAATAGAAGCGATGAGTTTAAGAAAATGCGGACACTTTGTTATACCTTGATTTGATTTCTTAGGGATTTATTTACCTTCACATCAAACGAGCAGGCACTTTGAACACCTAGGAGTATGTATGAATTCGTGAACAATATTTGTGATGTATGTGTGAGTGCATGTGCGTGCGTGCGTGTGTGTGTGTGTGTGAGTGCGTGTGTGTGTGTGTGTGTGTGTGTGTGTGTGTGTGTGTGTGTGTGTGTGTCTAAGTAAAGGTGCGTATGTAAAGATCAGGATGGAAAATTATTTCAAACAAATGCCCGTGGGAACGTGTAAAATCATGACAGCTGTTACATATATGTAATTTAATTACTTGTGTGTTAGTTTTAAATTCTTTTTTATTTTATTTTTATTTCATTACATGTTATTGTAATGAGAACTTTATTCACTGGATTTGACATTTTTCCAGAAAATTCAGTTCAGTTCTGTTAAACCTGATAAATACGCAGTTCGTAGAAACATTGTATCTTTTGGTGACCTAGATTTCAGGGCCAGTTTCAGCTCTGTTGTAAACAACTTTTTTTAAAAAAAATTTTATTATTGAATCTTATAGTAAGATTCGTTCAGTACAATCGAATCCGTACATGGCCTACGTGATAATTGACATATGATGTTAATACCTCTCTTGAAAGAGAGTGATCACGTGACCATATCACATGGTCCGTTCTGTGTTGTAGTTAGAGTTAAAATGAGGTTTCATAGTTTTTTTTTTAGTCAGTCGTACTTCATACCTTCGGGCTCAAAGGTACTTATTTTGTTGTTGCCAGTTTGATTTGTTTTTTTTTTTTTTTTAGTTTTTGGAATTAATAATTTATTTTCCCTGGAAACTTTATCTAATGCTCATCAGAATTCTTGGACAAAGACATTTACTGAAAATTATTCGGAATTCTAAAGCCGGAATATTATTCTTGGTGATTCAACAAGGAACTGTTGACGCGAAAACACAAAGCAGGTTATCGAGGACGTCATAGCCTTCCATCTTGGAACTTCATCGGGATTCGAACTTTGATTCATTTAGAACTTTTTAGTGATAGGACTTATATTTTTAATTTAAATTTTTGGATTTGATTCATAAACCGTAAGTTCTTTTTTCATATTTTTACCTCGTTTTCTAGGGAAATAAATTATTTTGTTAAATTTACAAAGCTTGTTGGCTTCACTCTTTTCTTTGTTACTTTTGTACGAGGCTAGACACGTAACACAACTTATGTTCAATCAAAAACAGATTTTCAAATCGATTGCCAGGAAAAAATCAGAAAAGGAAATCCTCTCTTTTGTTGATTTCCCTAAACATCTTGGCCTAACGTTCAGTAGTCTAGGCAACTGGACCAAACATATCAATAATATATTTCTGTCGACCAAAAATTGATAACTGCCTTGAAATAGATTTCAATATATTTAGCCAAAAGACGTTAAAAAGGATATATTTTACATATTTTCGCCCCTTACTAGGATATGCTGATCTTATATTGGATAGTTGTTCGACTGAAGGCTCTCGTAAATTAGAAAAACTGCAATTAGAAGCGATGAGAATTGTGACTGGTCTTATTAGAAGTGATTCGTGTTATAAGATTTATGAAGAAACTGGTTGACCAACCTTGACAGATAGATGAAGGTTTCACAAACTATGTTACTTTCATAAAATTGTAAAAGGCATCTCTTCTTATCCTGCTGACCTTCAACTGGTTGGTAGGTCAAACAGGCATACTTCTAGAAATAGGAATAATTTTCATCGAATTAATGCCAGACTGGAAATAAGTAAAAACTAATTACTAAACTCTTCCATTCATGTTTGGAACTCATTCTCAGATTCAATACATGTGAAAGTAACTATTCTATCTTCAGAAGTAAATAAAGAGGCTAACACAACACAAGTACCTGTTGGTAACAGAAAACGACCTAGTTAGCCAAAAGACGTTAGAAAGGATATATTTTACATATTTTATACTATATTATATACTAGAGTTAGAAATAACTGTAGTGATTTACATAATGATTTATATTCTAATCGTTTGAGACATAATCGATTGTGTGTTTGTGGTTATGACGTAGAAAACCCATGCCATTACTATTCACTTGCAAATACAATACTGAGCAGCGAAGGAAATTGGTTCAAGATCTAAATCATCTCCATGTACTACTGTACTAATAGTTTGTTATACGGATCAACTTATTTTTACAACGAACGTTAATGTTCGCTAATTTGACTTGTTCCTAAGATATATCAAAGACACGAAACGCTTCATATAATTAAGGAGTATCAAAATTTGATTTCGCTACTCAATTAATGTCAGTTTTTATATAGAAAAATATGTTGTCGTTACTTTTTAGCCAATGTATTCACTTTGATTTATTTGATTTTGATGTACTCTTGTCCAAATTC
Organism: Megalonaias nervosa; assembly: GCA_016617855.1. NCBI lineage: Eukaryota > Metazoa > Mollusca > Bivalvia > Unionida > Unionidae > Megalonaias > Megalonaias nervosa. The sequence goes on from JAECUM010010049.1 coordinate 73,614, forward strand.
TATCACGATTAATGTATTCACCTCTCTATCTATCTCTTTCCTGAATCATGCATGTTTACATATAATTGTATGAAATTATATTAATATAGTGTTGCTGTCAAGGGAAGGGCTTCTTATAAGTTGTGAGAACTTCTAGCTCGAACCCATTTGTTAACATTTAAAAACTGGAACAGCCAGTTATCACATCAACGTGAAAGTTAACATCTGCTGCATTCACATAGATTGAGTACCATCCCCAGACTACTAAGTTCTCACTTGCATTAAGAACGTAACGCTCCACGGTAAGTACATTCAATCAAGCCCCTCCTTATTATAAGGCCGTAACACACCAGGTTAAGTACATTCAGTCAACCTCCACGACACTGTAAGGACGTAACACTACACAGTAAGTATGTTTGATCAACCCCCTCTTCTCTCTCTTTCTATAAGACAATTTTAATGCATATTATTTTTATATTTCAGATAATTACGATGAAGATCTTCCTTCTTGTTTGTCTTTGTTGTTGGTTGGTAGTTGCTCAGGACAATGGTAAGATTTTTTTTTT
>JAECUM010010050.1:0-46243 GCA_016617855.1 Megalonaias nervosa
TTTTTGCTTTTACTTTGTTATACAATTTAACTAGCTATACACAACGGTATCCGGCATCAAGTTCTCAAAACATGAGATAAGCTCTTACCCGTACAGTGGAAAAAATTAAACATCACTAACGGCAGAAGTACAAGAAGAATAAGGAAGGAAATATAAGCAACAAATTATGTGTGTTGATATTTAAAAGATAAAGCTTTGAACAAGGAAAAACGAAGAGAGATACCCAAGGCAATTAAAGAATGGTGTTACCAAACTATGGAAGGAATTTAATTTAGTATGTAATGCAACTAACTCACTATTAATTGGTAATTAGAATGTAAGGAAGATTAATGTTAATAACATCCTTTATGTTTAGAATCAAACGATGAAACATTAGTTTAAGCGCCTCGTATCCTTAATGTACTTTTGAATCATCTTGAAGATAGTAAACTTTTGCCCGGTTGCAAGTTCAGGTGTGCCAAATAAAAGAGTATTTATAGAGATCGGGACGGGCATTTTGTTAAGACTAAGTATCAGAAGTAGTAGAGATAGATGATGATCTTTTCTCAGAGACCCCCTTGCCCCCCCAAAACGTTGTACGTTAACATTCTTGTCAGCAGCCCTTTTTAGCTCAAAATGATGACTTTCACATGATAAGGCTTTTTTAACACATTTCTGACAAAAAATATGTTTTGTCGCGGCAGGGGTGTCTCTGAGATAAGATCAGATCATCTATCTTTACTACTGACAGTTTCTTATACTTATCAGCAAAATAATATTGTTACAAAATGTCATATTAAACAAATGAAATATATATATAATGTCTTATTATAAACCATCAGTACGACATGTTGGATTTGATCTGACAAACAGATTTTGTAAGAGATTTAATTCAATCAAATCAGCGTCAGGTTATACTGGTATAAAATCTAAAATAATAAGCGATTGTATTAAAAAAGTAGGTTATCATATATCACCAAAATATGGATCGGTATGGTTATTCGCGACTGAAAATGATGTGAGAATAGCGGGTTGGGCAGATGATGTGATGACATTTATTGATAATATGGTCGATATATTATTTGATAACGATATTTTTGCTATCAATCAAACATTAAAAAAATAGAAAATATTTTTACAAAACATATAATCACAACACAACCCCATGTGAACTCCTAGCTTGTCATATGACATGCTAGCAAGTTCAGAGGTTACATATAACTTATCCTAGGACACGAAACAATTTCCCCATGTGATCCCCTAGGTTGTCATATAACATCCTAGAAGGATCAGAGGAAATTCGAAATACACGAAACAGACAGCACGGTTTAACCTCATGTGATCCCCTAAGTTGTCGAACAACATCTTAGCAGGGTCAGAGGTTACATATAACTTATCCTAGGACAGCACAGTTTAACCCCGTGAACTCCTAGCTTGTCATATAACATTCTAGCAAGTTCAGGGGTTACATATAAGGACGGCACAGACAGCACAAACACAGACACACACACAGACACACAAACACAACACAACACAAACATACAAACATACAAACGGCACAAACATAAAGCGGAGGAACCTTATCTACGTCCAACAGATTTCGTACACCCACCCACCAGGGCAAACACCTGGGGAGTGCAAAAGTTGCCATGTGTTCACATGGTGGGTAAGTGTATTTTGTCTGTTGGATATCGAGGAACATGACCTCTGGGTCCCCCACCCCTAAAAATGGCGTCCAGAGCCTACCCACCGATTTTGTCCGTGATGGAAATCGAACTCAGGGCGTCAGTACGAGAATCCAAACGTTCTAATACTGAGCTATGAAGTTCGGTTATATATATATATATATATATATATGTTGGAAAAGTTATCATATAGTTATCTAATACAGACAGGCACTTATAGCAATAGGAATTAAAAAAAAAAATCATAAATTATAACCTAGAGTGTGGATTTCTGAATAAAATAACATCTATTGTGAAATACTTCAATTTTCAAATACATTGGAGCGGTCTATACAGTGTGTAGTGTGTATATATAGGCCAATCATTTTATGCTAATTATAAGTCTCTATCCATTAGACGCTTGCTACAGACGTTTGCTAGGCTATACAGAAAAATCATATTTATTAGGACTAGAGAGTGGATTTCTGAATAAAATAACATCTATTGTGAAATACTTCAATTTTCAAATACATTGGGGCGATCTATATAGTGTTGAATAATACTAGCCTTTTGCTGTCGTTGCTAGGCGACATACTAAAAAAAATCAATAACTGTATAAATTGTGTTCTGTTATGCTGACTAAAAATAACATGTGTGTTTAGACAGAATATTTATAGCACAATTACAGTTTTGAATTTTGTGATATTTCCTCGATAGAACTTGGGTTTTATGTTTGTCTTCTGCTGGAGCTAAGTACATTTTTAAATTATTTGACATATACATCTTGATAAAAAAAAACAAAACAAACCAATGTTAGTCTTTCAGAACAGCAGACAACTCTGTTACTAGGTTATGCCTGACAGAGTTGTCTATCTTGATTAACTAATACATATTCCTAGAGGATTTGTCGATCTTGATTAAAATACATCGAATAAGACAGAAATCTGAGATAAAAGTGTTTCAAAACTCTACTGATTATACGTTTTATAGCCAAAAAATAAACCAAATTTTTAATAGTATAAAATCTAAATCGCATATGCAATACTAGATAACTTACAAAAGATTTTAGAGAATAGGAAGTAGTAAATGTAAGGTGAGTTTTGAGACACTTTTATCAAACCTATCTCGTAAACAAAAATACAGTAATTTTTTTTTAAGGAATTTCATGACCTACCACAAGAATCTCAACACTAGCTATCAAGTATAATGTGCTATCATGATTATATAACAAGAATTTAATCCTGCCAGATACCTTACGGCGACTTTCGAATAGTTCTTTCATTGCTATTTTGCTGAGAAGATACTTATTACCTTTTGCAAAAACCTTTGACTTGTCCAGGTCTATGATGATTTTTGTATACTGACCTTGGCTTATTGGATTATGTAAATTTTCATATTTTAATGCAAGTGCATCTCGTAAATTTTCGAGATAATGAAAATATTTGCTATCGTCTGTTCTGATAAGGGAGAGTTTGATTCTGTTAAATTTACTAAAACAAATACCCGAAATTTCATCATTAAATTCAAATGATAATTGCTGGTGATTGACCATTATTTTTTTTATTTTGCTATTAACTCCATCGACTAATGTTAAATTTTCAAACATTATTTCTAATGTTTAGATAATATTACTTAAATAATGTCCAAGTGCGAGCGTATTAATTCCGTCTTTGCAATATATTTTATCATCGAAATTGCTTAGTCCACGTTTTATAATTGTATTCGTTTCAAGCTTATGATGATTCGTCCTAATGACATTAGTTTTAATAAAACTGATGCTATTGCTTAGAGCTGCTTTGAAATCGTCAAAATTCATCATCTTTTTCACATATCTGCGGGGGATACCTTTAGCTTTCTTTGTCAGTTTATTGTCATCTAATCTCACAGCATACACTTTGCTTCTTAGTCCAACAAACTCTCTCACCGGCACAAACATAAACCCATCTTTCATTTTTCCAATAACTTTCTTGTTCGAATTATCTTGAAATCCACTACATGTTGGATAATCTGATAAATCAAATAGATCTTTATTATTGTAAATGTCCTGATAGACATTTTCACATTTTATATTATAAACTAGCGAGTCTGTATCAGTAAATAGCAACTCCGAATCTGGCCATTGCTTTTTGGTAAAATTGTAGTGAAAATCGTACATCAGCCACTTTGATATATCAAGTACAGCTGCACCAACATAAATTGGCTTATTTAACTTAAAATTTGTCTTTCGTCGTTGTATTGCAACAAGATTTTCACTAAATATTTTCATACTAACAAAACCATCATCATTAACTAATTTATTTCTGCGATTTATGTCGTTTACAATTTCGATCGAAACTCTTTTTCTAATATTCTCCATCGTCTTGCCGAACACCGAGTTGTTCATTAACTTGAAAAAGTTTTTCTCAAATTATGTTTTGGCCACAGCACGACGTTTGGTATTTAAGTCAATATAATCTGACATCCACCTCGACTGATTAAACTTTAGCACGCGATGGACTTTTCTCAGAACTAGTCCAGCATCTATTGCTTGCTTTAAATTTTTGTAATGCATAACGTAATTTCTTTTATCTAACAAATTTGGATCTAACTTATTAACGATAGAATTTTTTGCTGTTGTTATTGCTCGTTGTTCAGGCGATAATAAACTATAATCAATCGTCATTGACTCTGCGCAAAACGGATAGTCGTTATGTAGATCATGTAACGAACTGGGATAATCTAGATCAACTTCAACAAAATATGAAATATCTTTTGGAAGATTTTTTTCAGTTTCTCTAAGAAATTGATCTGGAGTTATCCAGTGAAACCCACCGCAAGGCATTATCTGTGACATGGCCCACCCATAAAGGTTCACACAGTCCAGATAAATAATGTAACTCGACGGGAGATTTTTATCATGATTTTTTAGATATTTGTTATTAGCTACTGCATATTTTTTTGTTATAACGCTAATTCCGCCTTTGATGCCTTTTTCAATAAAGTTAAACATATTGACATCTGTTAAAAGATCTAGTTCTATTTTGCTCGTTTTTAGTAGAGCGTCCCAAGACAGCCCCGGAGCAGAATAATACCAACAGGGGTCTAATCCGTAATTTGCATGAATGACTTGACGAAAATTCTCGAAAACATCTGCTAGCAATAATACATCTGTTTTCAAATATAAATCGTGATAATCACCAAATGTTTTACAGCCAAATTTATTCCACATATCTTATGCATATTTGTATTTGTCATCTGTGATATTTTTATTTTTGAGCTGCGAGTAAAATTTATCTTTGTCAGGCAGAGAAATTTCATTAAATCTGCTCCAATCGTCGAGATACTCGTACGGAAAGATACCTTTTTTTTGTCAGATCGACATAGTTTTCACCGAAGCAACTTTTCAGATTATTAAAAGTACTACAACCTTTAACGAGCTTGTCTAATGATGCTGCCATAAATTGCATACTGTCAATAAAGCGTAATTTACAGAGCGTCACTGACATATACTTTTCAAAATTATTTGGAATACGTTTTATCACGTTATTTAATTTTAGTTTAGCTTTAATGTTTTCATCACCAAAAGCTTCTACAATGATATGACTGCCATAGCCACGAAAGTTATGTAAAACTACGGGAATAAAATCTGGAGCATGAAATTTTAAATTACAACTGTTATGAGCTGCTCCACGATATTGGCCGGTCAAATGACAATGATCTCGCACCTTATCACGAACTCCGTTGGAGTCCACCAGCAACTTTTCACAAATATGACAATTAACTGCCTCATCAAAGTCGAGTTGTTGTTTAGACGTTATTCTCATCGGAGCTGTTTTAAGTAATCTGTTAGAAATTGTATTAACTTCGTCTATTAAATTTTTTAGTAACCACACGGCAGGATTTTCACCTCTATATAACTTTATCGGAGATGAAAATTTATCGCTGGCGCAACAAACTACTTTATAAGCTACTCCGCAGGGAATATGCTGTTGTATTTTTCTGGTACTGGATTTATTCGGATTATTTTCAGCTCCAGCCACAGGAACGAGTAGACACTCGAAATCGGCGTAAATAACAAAAGGAATATTCAGTTTATGATTATAATTTTTAAATTTTAATATTTTTTTCTTTTTCGCTGGGTATAGTTATTTTTTGAACGTTGACACAGTATTTGAGATGCTCCTGCAGTCTTCCATCGCTAGAAAAGCCGTGCAGACATCTATAACAGAAATATTTCTTGTTTTTATTTTTACTGTACTGTCCGCCAACTAGGCCGTTAAAGTTTTTTATCCAACAGTAATGTCCCCGATAAAATAATAAATTGATTGTCTTTTGTGAAGCATTTTCTGAGATATATCTCGGGTAAACGTTTTCTTTATCGTCTAGTCCGAAAACATTTACTGAGATACCGTTTTGTTTTTCAAACTTTGGCATATGATTTTCTGCTACTGGAAAGTTGATACCATCAAAATTTAGTTCGTCTTTGTGCGGAAAATACTTGTTAACGCGATCAGAATTTTGTTCTTTTGGAAACATCGCGGAAAGAATAGACCACTGAAAACATCTGTCATCATTGTTTTTGACATTTATACAGCATTTTTTGTTCTTTATTTTTTGAGGGAGATCGACGTACAAACTACCGCGAAGTACGTTATATTTTGCTGTGTAAAATAAAACCTCTTTAATCATTTCGAATTTCCAACCTGACCCTGACGAGGTAAATTGTTTTAATTTTTTGTTTATTTCTTGATGTATTTCATCGGCGACCATGGCAATGTTTGTTCCAGTCAGTATTTTTCTCGGTTTTGCTGTTTAATAGGGTTCCGAAATTTCGCTGTCAAAACTTTTTGTTTCGAAATCTACATCCTCAACTGCGTGTAACTTTGATAAAATCATGTGATATTGGACTATAAGTTTCATACTTTTATGAGCCGCAAGTTCTTGAGCTATAACAGGTTGTAAAAGATGAAATAAATTTGTTGAGCTAAAATTTGCTAAAACGTTTTGATCATCAAGTTTATAACTGTTATCATAACCTGAAAATGCTGAAGCAATTTTTTCAGATTTGATAATGCTCTTTTTGGCAGTATCTCGCAATTTCAGCATTATATATATAGTAATATTACTATATTTAATTGAAATTTTTTAATTAGAGATATGAAAAACCTTATAGTATAATGACAGAAATCTTGAGATATCTGCCACTGACAGCGGAAGAGCAAGAAACGTGTCATATACACCCAAAGTACAACTTATATGCTGCAAATGCATTAGGTTTTGTTATCAACATAGCATCTAAAAAATCTATAGGTATACCAACACCGGCCGGTATGTTAATTTCAGTGAAAGGTGATAATGCAGAAAGGACTAACATGTTTAGGAAAGATTTTATTTATACTTTGTTTTGCGGTGATATTCCAGTAGGACAACGAATATATAGAACAAATGGCGCAGTTGCAGATGATAATATTGAAAATCTAGGATTACAAGATGAATTTCAACATCACCCAATATTTGATCTATATGAGGCAAATGATAAGGGAATTATTCGTCATATAAGAACAAAAAAAGTTATTGGAAATTTACATAATAGTGGATATCTTAGTGCTAATGTACGTGGAACAAAAACAGACTTTGTTGGTTACTATAATCACCGTTTTGTGTTTGAAACTTTTAACGGACTAATACCTAATGGTTTAGTTATCGACCATAAAAATGGTATTAAAACCGATAATCGTCTAGAAAATTTAGATGTGGTTACGCCAAAAGAAAACACAAAACGTGGAATTGGTGGTAATAAGTTTAAAAATCCAGCCAGACAAATAATTTCAATAAATCTCGAAACTGGAGAAGAAATGAAATTTAAATCAATAACAGGTGTTGGAAAATATCATAAAATTGATTCACGTGTAATAAAAAGAGTAGCTGATAATGTAACAAAATCAGCAACGTCGATGTTGACATTTGATAGATTTATCTTCAGATACGATAATTAATAATATTTTCTATATCATTTCTAGTGAGACAATTATGACTAAATTCTATGACATCGTCGCGATTTAATCGTAATGTCATCATCTTATTTGCATCAAGTTTTATTTTATCTGCTGCTGTTAACAAAAATCTATCAGAATCACCCAATGTTATCATAACATCAACAAAATAAAAACTATGTCCCAACAAACAATTTCGAACTGCTTCAGCTAATTCTTTCTTGTTTAGTATATTAACTCGTTGATGATATTTTATTTCCCCGAACATATTATATATTAATTAGATAAAAGATTATTATAATAATGAGTATGATTGAGAGACTGGCTCAGCTATACTCGGAAGATTTTGTTTCAGTTCCTAATGTTACATTAGAAAATATTACCAATGACAGATTTGCTGGTTATACTGAAAATGATATTTTGTATAACTATGACGACGATGACGAAGATGATGTTGTTGTTAGCAAGAAAAATTTAAGCAGACCAACAACTGGGCGATATGATGTTAAGTACCATATTGCCAAAAAATATTAAAATTTAATTTTAGTGTTGCCGTGCATCAAATATTTTGGCAACTTATAAAGCCCTTTCTAAACGTAAAAGTACCCGGACAACAAAGAAATATTAAATACGATTTTATTTTTGTTAAAATATTTAATTTAATGCCAATTGATAATGCGAGAAAATTACATTTAATTTCTTTATGCAAACCAGTAAAATGCAAGTCAGTATTAATAAAATACGAGCAAATTTATAATAATATTATTCAGTCGATGAAATCGCAGTCGATGTAATTGCAGTCGATGAAATCGACTTAGTTGGTACCCAACTATTAAATTTATCGCTATACCCGCGCCATTTGACTAAACTTTTGTTGCCGCGCTTTTTAATAACTTTTTCAATAACAAATATATCTTGTTCTGTTTTCTAAAGTTCTTGTTCTTAAACACTGCCAGTTATAGGTTCTCCTAACAAATCTTTCAACGAGTATGTAACTGGTATTGTTAAAAGTACTTTATCAACAACAAATACTTCTTCGCTCCAGTTATGAGTATAGCCTTTTTCAAATGTTTTTTTCGTCAAAGAAATTCTAACTTTATCGCCAACTTTAAATTTATGTCTGCGGTACATATTTTCATTAGCTAGTATTGGATTTGCAATCGCGTCGTTTGGCGATATTTTAAGGGTTCGGTGTTTCGTGTTATTGTATTCGTCAACAATTTTCTGTAAATTGTCAATATATTTATTCGTATTTTTAGCTGTCAGATACTTATGAAATTTTTCGTTGAGCGTGCGATTAAATCGCTCGACAATAACGCTTTTCCCCTCATTTCCAGTAACGTATTTTTTAATGTTATTTTGCTGTAAAAACTGCTCGAACTTTTTATTAAAAAACTCTGCTCCATGATCAGTCCAGATTCTGTTTGGTTTTCTTTCTGTAGTTGTTATTATTTGTTTTAGCGCATCAGTCATAGAGGTCCCTGTTTTATCCGAAACTGGAACACTAAACGCGTATTTACTAAAAACATCGACAACATTAAAAAGATATCTTTTATTATCGCTAAAAGGAGCTAGATTTGACATATCAACTAAATCTATCGCCCAGATGTCATCAACTGCATTTGCGACAACTTTACGTCGCGGAAACTTTTTTTTTAGGACTATGTAGTTCGGCTGCCAGATCATCATATAAGTCTCTGCCGAGTCCGAGTTTATATTTTGCTCCAATAAAACCCTGGACCAGCCTTCGGTCAACACGTTCTCGTATTTTTACGGGTTTCATTTCACGAGGTTCGTCTAACATTACTTTATCGCAGCTGTGTTTATTTTGTTCGCTGCCAGGAAGCTCAATATCTCTGTAGCAGATATCATGACGCATTGCTATTGCGTCAACTTGATTGTAAGGCTCTTGTCCTGGCAGCGGATTATCATTTTCGTCAAGTTGCTCATCAAGAGGATTATAAGGTCCAGTATATTTATGGCCTGGCAATGTCCAACCGCCTTTTGGTTTCGGCAGTTTGCTAATTAATTTATGTATATCTATACCTGTTCCAATTATTTCTCTGTTGTTGCATTTCTGGCAATATGTAACAATTTTATTTTGTTCGAGACATAAATCTCTATCGCAATCGCAGTCGCATGTCATTATTTATTTATAACTGACAAATTTTTCAGAAAATAATAATTTTATTATAATCTGAAAAAAATTAATTTTTTTGTCAAATTCTGACGTTTTTTCGACTATTTTACCTGGTTTTTTTTTTAGCGATTTTTTGGTTAAATTTCTCATTTTTTACGGGTCAAAACCCCAGCATTTTTCAATATAAATTTTAGCATTTTTTTGATATTTTCATACAAAAACGAGCAAAATCAACAAAAAATCGACGAACAAAAACAAGAAAAATCAGATAAAATAGAAACAACATCGAAAAATGCTAAAATTTATATTGAAAAATGCTGGGGTTTTGACCCTAAAACCATTTTCAGATTTATAATAATATTGTTTCAGTCGTCTACTAAAATAACGTCAGGGCAGCCCGCTCCGGACAACTTTGCTGCTGGCAAAAACATACTTTTTCTTTTTCCACAGATTGCACAAATACTTTTCAGCATTATTCTATTATTTTTTGTTTTTTCTGTTTTTTCGTCTTTATTTTCTGTTTTAGTTTTACACTTAAGACAATATATTGACATTGTATATTAGTGAGTTTAGACAAAATTAATTGCAAGTTTTACAAAAATTAATTGCAATCTCATCATTAGCGTAAGAGGGTTGTTTGTCAAATTGCAAAATAAACTTTAAAAAATCTGGATTTTTGGTCATCTGTTTAATGAACATTATGCAATAATATCCACAAGCGGAAGTTCCAACTGGCTGAATTTGATTAGACGAATAATTTATTATTTTGTATTTACTCATATATTTTTTTACCGCGTCACTTGGTGGAATTCCGAACGAGTCAAAATAATTGTTATCAAAAACAGCTACCCAATGTGTACCAGATCCGTCATTAAAATCTTGTATATTTATAACACACGCACCTGGCGATGTCAGCGTCATAAGCTCATCTTTGGAATAAACTCTGTGAAATTTTTTTACTTTTTTTAGTTTATCAAGTATATCAAAGTTACTTAACGCAGACGACTTTGTCGGCCGCGACTTTATCTCCTTGTTCCTGGCAGCATTAGTACTCGTCCTCGTCCTAACAGACCCGGCAATAGACTTCCCGCTAATCCTGCTAGTAATGGGGATATTGGAAGAAAACCACCTTGTCGCTGTCGTGTCTTTTTTTCGTCGTTATCTTTTTCCGCACCGTTTTTCGCTTAGGCATTATATTTAATCTTTAGACAAAAAATTTCTATCGATCTTCATACGAAAATTTTTTTTATTCCGCCGCCGCGGACAATACCATTGCCTTTAATTGCCTTTTCTGTTGCGCCAGATACTGCTCCAGACGCTGCTGCTAGCCCTAATGTACCTAACACTGGCAAAATTTTAGGTAGTAATGTTTTGGCTATTACAGATAGTGCCGGACCGAAGAAACCACCTTCCACCGCAATGCGGTGGGACATCGCAGTTATTCGTGCAGCACTTAAATTTAAAACAAAAGGTTTTTTGCGATCGTATTTATTTGCTTGATTTTTGGTTAACAACAATTTTGTTAAAGTACCCGCTGCGTTAGGGTTGACCTTTAATGAAACCTGCCTCTGTTTTGCAACAGCAGCTGCTAATTTTCTAACTTGGCCATCAGTTAAATGTATTTCTTTTACAATATATTTTGTCATCTTATATAACGATTATAGATTAAACTTGAAGTTCTTCAAACTTTGAGTAAAGTGTAAATCACTCTAAACTTGTACTGACATTTTACCTCCGACAGAGTCAATTGTAACAAATCTGTCGCTTATCACTAACGCATATACGTATAACGGCACTGCTGGAACGTCTCCGAGTGTCCAAGTAATTTCAATATCAGCTGTGCTGTCCACAGCTCGTTCGCTATGCTTACTAACATCAAAATAAAATATTGGATAAAGTGTACGAAATTCCTCTAATGATATCTGAGATCCATCTCCAACGTCCTGATATTTTTGCACTGCGTCGAGTAAATACATGTACGGTCTAGTAATGTTTTTATTAGCGTCATCTGCAAAATTACATTCTATCGCTCGTTCTGGGTATTGTTTTGAATCTATTCTAGAGTATATTCGTCTAACATCAGAGTTATCAAATATCGCATTATTTTGTTCCTGATTGCCACGTCGAACTTGTCTCTGAAATACAACAAATAACTGACGCGGTAGTTGTTCACTTGATGTTGTAACTCGCCATGTGTAGTCGGTGGTATTCGGAACTGCTGTTTGATATATTTTATGTTGCTGAAAATAAATTCTATTAGTATGTTTTTGCAGCAAATCATTTAATTCTGCCATTTTAGTGATTGACGGAGTTATTCGTGGCATCCACAACGCAAGTTTGTTTATGACAAATTGTACATCAACCCCACCAGATCTGAACAAACAATCATTTTGTTCTGCTCGATCTAAAATAAGCGTATGTTTAACTCCACGAAATACTTTATTATAGTCCCTGCAAAAGCCAAATATTGTACTTAGTGGCAGCATCATTGTAATTTGACGTGATCCTGCTGCAAGTGCCTTTCTCTTAGCATAACCATCATTGTAACGTCTATGTCGAAATTCAGTTGTGTTAATAACTAAATTTAACATTGCAGTTCCATCATCAGCTGCTCCTGGCGGTGTTATACCAAGATTATTACAAGCAGCAGTAAGTGAGACTCTTGTTGCGTCTTGATTAGCGTTTGCGGCTGGTGCTGCTATACCTAGCACGTTTGCATTAGCAATAAGAAAATTTCTTACAATTGGAAAATCTGCAGCAGCATCAGCTCCGTGTACCAAAACACCTTTTTGAATAAATTCTTCAGATCCTGCTGTAGCAATTCCAGTATCTTTAAACCATATCATATTAGTTGCAGTTGACCTGGAGTAATCATCGGAAAACGAAATAGTATTTAAGATTGTACTTGCAACTTGTAAGTGATTTGAAATATCTTCGACAGTTTGATTGGCCAGCTGATATCGAGCACTTCTAAATAAACACCAACCATTATTTATAAGAGCTACTTCTACGTTAGCTGCAATTGCGGCAGGTGCGGCAGGTGCTGTCATAATCTGGCCACGAACTTCCAACATTGCCTTATGAGGCAGTAGAAATACGTCCTCGTCTCTAGTACTAAATGTTCTGACGCCAGCCTTATTAGGCTCGTTAGAATTTTCATCAAGATATTCGACATATTCAAACTCTGTTACTGTGTCGTCTGTGTCATAAATTTCTGTTAAATCGAGATAATTTTTTACAGACATTTTTTAATTTATTAGGTTATACAAAATTATTGCAGCACTGTCACTTTAGATATTAAATTTTGTATAATCTGCTCTCCCTTTGGTGATAAAAGCTTTTTTGTTGTTGTTATCATTGCGTGTTGGGTTTCTTTTGTTGGTGCGATTTCTGAAATAGCTTGTTTGATTGTTACACTGCTTTGCGGTACGCCTTTTATTTTATCAGATATTTTTTGTCCCACGGCAGTTCCAGCAGCAGATGCAGCTCCAGTTGCAAAAGCTTTTGATGCGTCAAGTGCAATTGGCGCAACTTTACAAGCTAGTCCTGGAATATTTTCAATAAGTTTAGTAAATATATTTCCTAAAAATCCTCCTACTATTTTTCTTCTATAAACTTTTTTCTGTTTCATTATATCTGAGGTTGTATAATTTTGCCGTCTTACTGTTGTTCGCGCAAGTGCAGGTAATAAGTAACAACTTCATTATTCAAATCTAACTGTCGTCCAGACTGATCTGTCAATTGCATATTTACTTCTGTTATTTGATTTTCAACATTTAGCGGATAATAAATAATATGACGCTGACTAATTTGCATGAGAGAACCTGGTGGAACTTCTGGTGAAAAACTGTATATAGTTTGCCCTTTGCTGCCTTTAGCTGAATAAGAACCAGATGCAATAGAGCAATTTACCAGTATCGTGTTTACGTCAGTTATATTTACTGGAAGTTTAAGGTCAAGTGTTTCGGCTTCCTTAAGTTGAACAATAGAATAGGCCCTGTAATCAGATCCTATCAGTGGTGCAATACGTTTTGGTGATGAAAAATCAATTGCCATATTTTTTATCTTTATTCTAGCTCGCAACGTATTATAATTTGGTATCAGTTCAAAATTGACCGCAATTCCTTTATTTTTTGTTATAAGTTCTTTCATTGTTTTATTTAGATCAGTTATGTTGTAGGCTCCTTGCGGAATCTTAACTAAGGTATAAGGAATATTAGAAAAATCAAATACATTTCTAAACGAAAATTCATCATTCACTCCAGTTTTCACGTTTACCATGGCGTTCCAACAAGTACAGGAAATTAATCCAATTTCATATTGTTTTTCACGATCTAGTTCTATTGGCGGAATATACTTTACTGAAAAATTTGCGCTATCTTTATCAGATTGACTAGAGTCTAGTAACAATGTTGCTGACATTTATTATTATATTTTTATAAAATTAAGTCGCCGCAATTAAGTCGTGGTGTAAAGTTTCGTATTCGTCAGATGTTAATAAATTTTTCGATCTCAAATTATCAAGTATGTCAATGTCGTGCTTGCTGAACTAGCTGTTTAAAATGTGCTTGAGATTGTGCAAGTTTTTTTTAGATTTTATATATGTTTTCTATACTTTGCTTGTTTTTCCATTAATTATATACTATTTTCTATAAAAATTACTGTAAATATGTTTCAATACAACATCGAAACATTTTACTCTTATCATTTGTTAATTTATCAAACAAGAAAAGGTCATATTTATTTGCCGTTGCTTGACAGTATAGTTCAATAAATTTATCTTTTGTTACATCACCGCATTGTTCGTTCGCGATATTTCTAACGTCAATATTGTCAAGTCCTGGAAATAATATAAAACAACCAGTATTTCGCCTAATAAATCTGTCAACATTATAATATCCTTGAGCGAGATAATAGAATTACATTTCTTATTTCGCGACAGTGAAAAATACGATCTGATTTTATTCATTTCCTCGTTGTTTAGCGGAATATCATCAAAAACAACTATCTTATGTTCGGACGAATCAAGTTGATTAACTGGAATAAGTTCTTCTGGTTGTCCGATAATAAAAAAATCTTCGCCAGCCTCAAGATCATCACGAAGTTTGTCATTATAATTGCTAAGTAATTCGTACTTATCTTGTTGTGGATTAATTGTGTAAGTATAAACGCGATCGTAGTTATAATTATCTCCGAGAAGTAAATTCATAAGCAAGTTTGTTTTCCCCGATCCAGTTCTACCAACAATAAGATAATGACAATCTGGAAGCTCATTGTTATGTTTATGTTTCACCAAACGTTCTGTATCAAAATTTAATATAGACGATTTTGCCATTATTGTTATACAATTTTATGCTATATAATTTTGTCAAATAGTAAATAAATAATGAGCTTTTATTCAAAATTTGGAACATCAATAGGAGATTTATCGTCTGCTCAGCAAGGTGACTTATCTAAATATGCAACTCTTGATCAACTCAAAAATGAAATTAGTAATTTATTAAATATCACAAGTGTCGATCAAAATGAAGTTGTTATTTTTCAAGATAAAGAAGGACGATTAAAAACAAGTAATATACAACTATCAGATGTACTTATACGAATTCCAACAGCGGCTGTTAATAATATAGTTACTTTTGCTGATCAAGGTAAAATACAAGATTCGGGCAAGTCCGTTAACGATTATGTTAATAAAGCTGGCGATGTATTTACTGGTGACATTATTATGTCAGGAAAACAAAATTACATACCTTGGAAACCCAGTCGCAGAATCAGACGCAGCGACAAAAAAATATGTTGATGATCAAGATTCTAAGTACCTATTAGTGCGCGGTGGTATCATGCGTGCATTTCTCAATATGAACAATAACGGTATTAATAATCTTAGAACACCAGAATTAGATTTCGACGCTGCAACTAAAAAATACGTCGATGATAGCAATATTAAGATGGCTAACGATCAAGTGAAATCATTAAAACAGTCAATAATGAAATGACTGCATTTAGAACTGATTTTTCCAATCACGTACAAACGTTCCTGAATTTTCGTAGAAATATAAACAGATCTATTAATGAATTTTTTGGAAGTCCACCAATTGTTGACGTAAAACTTGTTGACATTAACACAAAAATCAATGATATTGTTAGTGGAATTCCTAATATCGTTGAAAAAACAAATCTGGTAACAAAGTTACTTGCTGGAATTCCTCACAAGCAGATCTTGAACGTAGAATACACAGCAGCATCAGGATTAGGAGTATGGACACTGCAAGATAACACTCTCAAACATACCGCAGAAGTCACTGGTATATATAGGCTGTCCATATTTAGCATCGCAAAATTCAGTATATTTACTACATTTCCATGGCGTCATTCAATCGTTACTTTTTCTGGAGTTGTATCTGTTATAATAAATAAAGATGCTGAAGAAACATTTCTACTGGAAGCATCTGATAAAAAATTAACCAGAGCATTATACTGGTGGTGTTTGGAATTTGCATGTGAAACTCCTCAATTAGTTACCTAGATGACACTATTGTAAAGAAATATTATATAATGAAAAAAAATATAGTCGATTTTAATCATATTTCAGAAAACATTCCAAAACAAGATGTGGACGCCTTAATGCAATATTATAAATACTATCATAAAAATCTTTGGTGCGTAAAAAAATGTTACAAATACTATACCAAAATACTTCGAGTGATATCATATTTACCGTTGTTAATGACTAGCTCTGGTATAATTTCAAGTGGCGCATCATTAAATCCGTTTTTGTTAATAATATCTGGTGTTGGTGTTTCTCTTGCAGCAGCGTGTAAAAAATTTTAACCTCGACTTACGACTAAAAAAAATGCTTGCAAAACAGCAAGTATCACTTATAAAAAATTACTTTATCAGATACGATCTTATTTGAGGGGTATAAAATATGATATGGATGATTTAATACAAGAGTTCCGTATTATTGACAGTATGTTAACAGATATTTTGCCAATGAGAGTCAGCAAATATGAAAAAGATTATAATAAACAGTAGATGTTTAATTTTGTGTGGTTTTAGAAATATCGTTATCAAATAATATATCGACCATATTATCAATAAATGTCATCACATCATCTGCCCAACCCGCTATTCTCACATCATTTTCAGTCGCGAATAACCATACCGATCCATATTTTGGTGATATATGATAACCTACTTTTTTAATACAATCGCTTATTATTTTAGATTTTATACCAGTATAACCTGACGCTGATTTGATTGAATTAAATCTCTTACAAAATCTGTTTGTCAGATCAAATCCAACATGTCGTACTGATGGTTTATAATAAGACATTATATATATATTTCATTTGTTTAATATGACATTTTGTCTAAAAATAACAATATTATTTTGCTGATAAGTATAAGAAACTGTCAGTAGTAAGGATAGATGATCTGATCTTATCTCAGAGACACCCCTGCCCCGACAAAACATATTTTTGTCAGAAATGTGTTAGAAAAGCCTTATCATGTGAAAGTCATCATTTTGAGTTAAAAAGGGCTGCTGACAAGAATGTTAACGTACAACGTTTTGGGGGGCAAGGGGGTCTCTGAGAAAAGATCATCACCTATCTTTACTACTTCAGATTTTGCCTTTGAAATATGTATTGAGTGCATATATGAAATTATAATGATATGCACTTTGTGCTTCTATCTCAGTTGCATAATGGATTGTCTGTCAGGTGATTGACGTACTGCTCTTTTTTGATGTCGTCAGTTTGGTTTCTGATCCTAATATGAAGAACAGAGTATTTGCGATCACAAGAAAGATAATCAGGAAAGTTTTTGTTTAGCAGGGTAATATACTTTTTAAATATTAAAAAGTCCCTTTCCGATTTGACTTTGTTAGGTATGGTATTCCATATGAGAGTAGAAAAATTAAGGAAAGAATGAAATCTAATATAGAAAAGATTTTCGTTTACATGAATTCTATCTTGTTGTTTCTCCCACCAAAGGGTGAAACAGTTCATTTAATTAAATTTGTTAATCAATATAAATCATTCTATGAAAAGTACAGAGTTTGTGAGATTTTCTTATTTGTGAGAGTGGGCTGGGGGAGGCGGCTGTATTGTATGCTGTATTTTGTCCATGATAATATGGAATGTATACATAATTTGTTTGGTGTGATTGACATTTTTTCAAAATTGGGGGTGGGAGTTTGGGCCGACATGTCATTTTTTTAAACAACATATTATATACTTAACATTATTTTATTATTTGTGGGTAAACATGTTTACTTGGTTTTGCGTTCTAGGTACTACCTTACTTCTGACCCTACGAGATTTCAAAAACGAATTTTGTTTACAGTTTGATGGAAATTTCCAATTAGGTGAACCTCATCCTGGTCCTCTTATTGTGGCTTAAGATTTTATATTATGGTTGTTTAAATTAGAATTACTCATTCCTATATTAACATCCAAAGTGGAATCAGTCCTTTAGTTGTGTTCTGTTTTAATTATACTAATTACTGGAATTACAAAGTGATCAATAATACTTTCAGACTAAATAACTCTTTGGGGATAATTGTGAATTCATTTAGAGACATTTTGGATTATATCATTTTTTATATATAAAGGTTATTCGCACACCAACACCTCCGTGTTATTGATACATCCGCACACCGAAAATCAGATTTCATTCGGAATACCACTGGAATTCATTCGGAATATTCTATACTTTGGACTTATGATATAACTTTTAGGACTATTTGGGATTTAATTCACAATACTGTAAGATCCTTATAAATGTTTTACTTTTGTATTCTAGATAAATAAATTATTTGTTGAGTTTTACAAAGCATACTGGGTTTTGCTCTTTTCTGTTACTTAGTTTAAGACCACAGAACCATAACATTCATAAATGAAAATACAAATGCACAACAAAATATAAAACAATGATAGCTTGAGAAAATGACGAATGCTTGTCTTTAAGCCCGCTATCTGAAAATGCCATTTTTACTGGACATTTTGAAAACACAGTAACCACACATGTGGGTGTTTTCGCAAACTGAGGAATTTGGGTCGGAGATCTAGGAGATGTGATGAAACTGCATATCAGTCTGATGGAAATTTCGTCATTTTGGCATTTCCATTAATACATGTTCATTTCCAACATTCTATCCAAGAATACAGAAGTTTAATACTTGAAGTATGTTAATATCGGGCTGTTGCAAACTCCACCAGCTTTGTTGGGATGGGTTGTATGGTTTTGGTTATCGTTATCTAGAGGGTGATCGCCGACGGTTTAATTTGCCCGGAACGAGTAAATATCAATATAAAGTGTGAAACTTTTAGATGGAATAGATAAAGATCTGAGCAGATATATAAAACAGAATGACACGAGCCCCCGTACATGTAAAAATAATAAAATTTAGTCAAAATTCATAAACAATGAAATTTATAAACAACTGTGATAATGCATTACATTTGAAAGATACACTTCTTTTTTTAATTAAATTATTCAACGAATTTCAAACACAAATATGCTTATACAAATAGCCGATCTGTTAAAAGATTGAATTAATTTGTCATCGAACCGAGTGAATGATCGAAATCACTGCTTTGTACAGATTCATAACCTGATGGTTCTGGTTCAGTCCAAATTCACTGCGACTGTTCTTTTGACTCCCTTGTGCCTGTAAGTCTGGGTCCTTTCCACTTTTCCCTTTTTCCAAATTCTCAGGTGTCTCACTGCCTTCGGCCCTCCAACTTTGTGTGGTCACTTTAGCTTTGCAAGTACGTGATATGTCACGTGGTGCTATCTCACCTTGTGTCTTCAAGCTTTTACCGCTAGAATTGAGTTCATAGATTTTTCCAGACATCCGATCCCTTGGATCCTAATTACGAGCGAATTTCTTCTAAATTCGACCCGGAGTCCTCTACCTTTGTTTTTCTCATGCAGAAAATGGTGTCGACTGACTAAAAGTGTTGCGATAGGCACATTTAAAACTGAGAGTTTTCACGTGGAATCACGCCCCCTTATTCAGCGTAACCAATCCGAATTATAGTTAAGGCGCTAAAAAAAATGTAGTCCGCCTTACAACCTCAGATTACCAAATACTCATCGCTGGGAAATTTCAAATTTGACAATTCCGATATAGATCGGAAGTTAACCCCTATCCTTCTCAGTTAAATAAACGAATGCTTCATTAAGAACATGACAGTGACATTACCAATCAGTGTGTTACGGCGATTTAAACACACGCCATTCCCCATAAATCTAATTAATCGTTCACCTGTCTAACTTAATGTGTTCTTCATAGATCGACAGAAATTTGCACCCTTACACGGGCAATGGAGAAATTTTGAACGAAATGGAGCGAAATTGCATATCTGCATGCGAAATGGGATAATACTTTCAATAAAAAAATAAAAATTAAAATAAAAATATTTTCTTTCCTTTAATTATAATCGAGATATTGTAATAATTTACATGTTTTGGTCATATTGCCTGAAATGGGAATAAGGGTTATTTTATTTTTGGCGAAAAGGACATTTATTAAACGAAACTACTCATCACGAAATGTAAATGCGGAACGGTATAATGGTAAACTATACCTTTTGTCTTCATTTCTCCAACTAATTTGTTCTACATTCACTTCACTCTTAATACAAACATTAGTTTATTTGAGTGGTAAAAACCAGTCATTACTTTCAAGGTTGTTATATATTAATGTGTTGCATGACATGCGAAACTAAACATCGACAATTAACAGTTGCTAATTCTTAACCTACTCAATCAGCAAAATCATGAACTTTAGAAATATTTTCGTTATTTATATTTATCCTATTTTATTTCAACATTTTCCTAATTGTTAAAAATGAACGTTGTAATACGAAATGGAATTTTACTATACGAAGTGGAATCATGTCTGTGAAAGTGAGTATCGGTTTTCGAAATAAAATCATTAAAAAATAATGCTTTCATTTATTGTCTGAAAGTAAGTCTATTTAAGTCTATTATCTTACAAACAAATGCATACACTGTAAAGGAGAAGAATAAAATTAATTAGAGACATAATTCCATTTCGTATGCGAAATTCTATTTCGCATCACGAAGGTTAGATTCATTACGTTAATGTAAATTGTCTCACGGTTATTATTTTAGTTTATAATGGAAGCAAACAATGTGCTATAATCAAGACATTAAGACAAAAGCAAAAAAACGTGAAACATAATTTACTTTTTAAGTCACCGATTTTTTTAAAAAAGAAAGTGATCGATACGGAATATCAGCATGCGGAATGTAATCATACAAAATTCCTTTGAATGTATACCTTTGAAATTAATAAAATAAATATAAATATTGTGTTTGCATGGGCGCCCGCAGGATTTTTTGCAATGGGGGTGGGTGGGGTCAGTCAGTCACGGCCGGGAGAGTTAATATAGTAAGCAGTCTGAAACTAAAGCTAATATTTACTAAGCGTTTTGAACAGAATCTTGTGACATATTTTCCGCTTCATTTGCATGATTAAACTTGTCGGAATTTATATATATAGTTGCAGTATGATTTTCCAGGGGTCACGTGACCCCCCCCCCCCTTGACCTATGCTGCGGGCGCCCATGTGTGTTTGCTATAATTATAATCCGGATAGTGTAATCATTTACATGAACAAGACGCAAACAAATGATGACTATGTTGGGCACCCGATGCAAGACCGACAAAAAGTGATCACTGCAATTTTGGGGACAAATGGAATATTAGAAATTAGAGACATGGACACCATGAATACTCGCGATTCTATATTATAACACTTACTTGATAAAAACAATGTACATATTGGTGAAAAGAAATTTCGTACCTAATTTGATAACAAAATTAGTTCCGTTACTGGTCACTCAAGTAATTCAGCTGGCGAGGTAGGGTAAAATTTCAACAACTTTCATAAATTAATAACAGAACGCGCAAATTATGCGCGGAAATGAGCAACTCAGTGGAAGTTGAGAGATACGTCAAAATTTATCCAACTACTGTTCGATATTGTGTCAGGCGGTGGCGTGTTATAACAAAAACGGGAAACATCTCAAATGAAAATGCACTATCTAACTACGGAGCCAAACAATACTGGTGTGCCACATTAGATAAACAGTATATGTCTTTGTACAAGTCGATATTCGTCTTTACAGTCATGATTCCAATTCACTTTTTGAAATTCAATTTTGCATTACGAAATTGACATTTTTAACAATTATGAAAAAGCAACTAAACCATGTTTGCATTAAGTGTAAGGTAAAATAGCATTAAATAGTGAGAATAATTGAAAAAAATTTGTATTTTACTATTTCGCATGATGATGTCCAATTTTGCGCAAGAAGTTTAATTTTTGTTTTCAACATCTAGTATTTTTAAATTAGTAATGGTAATGCATTCTTATATTTAACAGTTTCCTTTCTAGAATTTAATGAAGATGGGAATTATTATAACAATTCGTAGTCACATTTACATTTTGTACAAAAAGTCCTTAAAATCGAAAATGTATGCGATAAAAGGTGACAGTATTATACATATTTATATTCAAAATAATAATGATGAATAATTTAAGCAAGTTATGCTCAATAATTTTGAATTAAAGAGTTATTTCGAAGATATATTAAAAAAGCGAAATATTATAATTCCATTTCACACAAAACTGTTCCATTTCGCTCCATTGCTCGTATTAGACCAACCTGCTGATATGATTATTTTAAGCTGCTGATGTTGTTTTGTTTTGTTTGTTTTATTTTTAGATGGTAACGTTTTTGGTTTTGGAATGTTTTGGTGGACTTTTGACCTGTACTACCAAAGACATACAAGTATACATACACACCTACTCTAGTGTAAGTTAAAATATAAGATTTTCCAAAGATAGTCCCTATTCGAATGGAAACTGTATTGTTCTGATCGCACCGTGATAAATAAGGTCGTACGTATGTAACTGACCTTGAACTCATCTTATACCATTAAAATAGAAACATAATGAGTGTAGATGGTGCCAGTACTTTTAGAATTTTTGGCATGCCCTTGAAAGTGTGGGTAACCTGGGCTAGGGATGATTTTAGATAACTTTCAAGTAAAAGTTCCGAGTTGTAGGTCTCAGGTGTGACAATCGGCATACGTGATCAATAACTTTCAACATTTTCACAATGAGATCCATTGGCAATGACCCAAGATCTTTCATACTTCAGGTACCCGGTCATTCCTAAAAACAGAATCATTTGAGATCCTCACTGCTCTGCCATATTTACATTTACTGGGGATGAGAAGACAAATACATGCACGCAACTGACATTGTCCATACATTCATATCATCAGGGAAGTTAGCTTCTGGGCCACTGAGACATCACACTGATATCGGCCACGTGGCCCATCCTTCATCTTCGCTAGCCAAGGTTCCGATGTGATAACCCTATCAACACTTTGGGGTATCGAGCAGATATTTCTGTGCTTCGGTCTGTGAATTTTATTGTCTACGGCGGCAAGCCATGTATCCAATCAAAATTAAGCTGTTCAAATTTGAACGCTGTTCCTACATGATCGAGACAAGGGGTGTACACAGCTTGAATGGACTGATAAATAAGCAATTTTCCAGTGCCGGTCCGTGTTTGCACAAATACCTTTCACTCAAATACACCTGTAATAGCTTCCCTCTGGTACATAGCCATACGTTTGATGTTAAACTTATAAAGTATCCTTTCTAGGTCAATCGCCCCCACCATTTTCGGCCCATGTACAATGTACCACTCTACTGGTAAGGTGGCATGTCATACTAAGGGAAGCAACTCATGAAATCCAATAGATATTCGCTAGGACAAAGGACCGGTATATCTGTTCGATCCGCGAACGCGTAGATAGGGTTATCACACTGGAACCTTGGCTAGAGAAGATTATAAGGGGGGAGGGGGGGCATCTGTCTGGTGCCCCCCCCCAAAAAAAAGAGAAGATGCCCATTCTTACACACTGGGATTTAGTCACTGGGCCTTGGAAACTATAAAAATCCCCGCATAAGCCAGTATAAAAACACTACATATGCGCTTACCAGGCGTGAAAAGACAAATTTATGCATGACACTGTCATTGGCCCTGGGATCCATCTTAATCGTTCAAGTAGACCAACAAGTAGGTCTCCGCTTTTTTTTTTTTTTTTTTTCCGCTGTCGAAAAAAAAAAAAAAAAAAAAAAGCGGAGACCTACTTGTTGGTCTATCGTTCAAGGGACTCAGACCTCAGTTAATAACTTGAAAAGTATTAAGATCCCAACCCCATAACCACTGCATATTTAATAGGCATGAAAAGTCTAATGTACATATTCAATTAACATTTGTTCCTAGGACAATCCTTCCACTTACGCAACTACTGATGAGGTTCAAACTTGGAGGTGGTGGTCAAAACGTGTTCAAAACATGGGGATGAATGTTTTAGAAACATTTAATTGTATTTTACGACGCCAGCTGGTTTACAGCTTGAAAAAATCGAAGTGTCACTTAAAGCACAAAGTACAAAATTACAGACTGATCGTATAGCACTGTTCAAAACAAACTCGTATAACGTTATAAGATAGGGCAAAAGGCGCCTACTCTTGAGCGACGAAGAATCTTCGGCTTACCGTAACGAAAATAATAAATTTCGTAAATTACTTTCCGCCTTTATTTATTATATACTTTGGAAAGCACAGTTACATAAAGTAAGTGTATATGGGTACCAGATAATATTTAAGAGAAATTCACGAATTTCGAAGATCTACTTATCTTACATTCTTCGTGAAAATATTTAGAAATAGGAAATTAGGGTTAAATAATATGTGAATAAAATATCCACAAAGTTGCATTTCCCCGAAAACACTGTAAACTTTTTCGATCACATTCATATCATACTTCCTACATACTTCCGTAAAACATTTGCCTACAAATTTAAAGCCATTAGCACAGGCCTTTGGTGGATGTAATTTTAACTGAAACATACGTGTAAATCACCGGCCAACAGATGTTGTCTCCCGAACTTGTGCACTTCGAAGAATGATAAAATGTAATATTGGCCAAGAATTCACGGTCTGTTCAAAGATTATTACATCGGCAGTACTGTTTGTTATTATCGTCTTGATCTTTCAGATATATGACAATGGATGACATTCCTCACGATAGCTTGTTTTACGCATATTCTCATATTTGCCCCAAAGTGTAGGACGTTTGGGGCTCTCGATGGGAAAATCAAATGGCAATAACAATTTCTATTTGGCATGTATATATTTCGCAGTATCGCCCACCCTTTCCATTGCCTTGTTCTAAATTAGAAGAAATGTCTGATTTAGCCTTGTTCGAAATTAGAAGAAATGTCTGATTTAGCCTTGTTCTAAATTAGAAGAAATGCCAACTGTGAATACTTAACATCTTTACGAAAATAATATGCAACCTTTTGTAGGGTAATGCAATAGCTCAAGCAATATCAGTTCTTTGATATCGTGAGTTTTAAAGTTTGCGATTGGCGAATCTGTAAATATAAACACGTACCTTCAAGAAATGATATATGTCTATTTGTTGTCCTTTGCTCTATATTAAAATGCATTTAATTTCCAATTTAAATCGGATGACTGCAGGAAACGACCTATAAGTAGACGCCATTGTATATTAGGTTCCTATGATATTGTGGGTTCTATAGTATCGTGGTATTCAAATTTTTCAGTATTTTTTCTGCATAGCACCACCTATCGTGTACGTATCTTATATACATTACATTGCCATAAGTTACTAGTTCAGCGTCACCAGTTAATTTTGTTAAAATCTCAGGATTGCTGACGAGCACACTGTTTTAAAAATACACCCATGAATATTACTGTTTCCCAGTAATGGCCGTACAACATGTTCTCAAATAGAATCAATATCTTCTTGAAACTGCAAACAAATTGGTTAACCAGTTTGTCATCTGATAATGTCAGTGCTGTTAAGCAAGAGTTAGATGACATGATTACTGTATTTATCAAGTCTTTGGATCTATAGTAGTTAATAAGAGTCAAAATGTGAAGTATGGACAGTTGTTATTTTCTGGTGGTTTTTGCAGTTGACATGTGTTGACTTCAAAACTTTGTTGTACACGATTTATTACTTCTCTGGAACACTGAGTTGTTTAAACAGTCTGAGGTTGACATGTACTTTCATGTATGTGTTGGTGGTCCATTCTTAGTGACAGTCCCAGTGCCACTCTCCCCATCACAGGTGGCTACAGATGCATTTCTGAACTTCTCTCTGACAAGTTGCTGTAGGATGGCACAGGTGGCAGATCAAGGTAGCATCCATTCTTCAAATTGCTTTACACTTTGTGCAAAATATATGTCAATTTCCCAACTTTAGGACAAGTATGTGCCATCATAAAAATATGTGGTTGATATTACCGCGATAACAGAGTAATTTCCCTTGTATAACCTGGAATCTACATGGCATCTGCTTATTGATTGTTTCCAGCAGTCATCCGATATAAAATGGAAATTAAGTGCATTTTAATATAGAGCAAAGAACAACAAATAGACATGTATAGTATGTTTTTATTTACGTATTTGCTGATAGCAAACTTTAAGACCCACAATACCAATATTTAATGCTCAGAAATTGGCTAAATTTTGTTTTTTATTTCTCTTGCACAGTTCATGATAGTATTGTTAGACTAGGATTGTTTTGCATCTCTGTTAGGACCACATCCTTATAACAAGAGGACACTGAAACAATACCAGCCATAACATAAAGTGTCATGCAGAAATACCCCTTTCCCCCGTTATATTTAGCAAAACATGTTTTTCAGTCATATTAGCAACCAAAGAAAGGAGGGCAAAAGAGAGACACTATTCTTTACAACACAGTATATGCTTGTGACTTATATTAACAGTAAATGATTTTGCTTAAAACGTAAGTCTGTCGGAGACAAATAGCCACCCTTTTCACAGGTTAGTTAATTGACTGACAATGGTAGTGTTGATGATATGCCGCCTTGGTGGGAGAACCCATTAGGCTATATTGCACAGCTAAAGTACACAAATCCAATTGAATTTAAGTAAGAGGCATGTTGAAGAAACAAAGGTTATTACTCATCCTTGCCTTGAATAATAAAGTATAAACTATCTTCATTAAAATTACTGTGTAGTTTATGAGCAGTAGCATGATTTCTTTGGTAGTTGGATTAATGTGGAAGTATGATTAAGTTTTTACAGCAAAATATCAAAATGTGGTTGTGATTCAGGGACGGATGAACTATTGGTGAAGCAAGCAAAGCCCATCAAAACTAAATTTTTGAATTTTTGGTAGATAGAGTTTGTATGAAGCACAGTAGCAAGGGGAAGCATTTATTCTTTGCACATACTGTAAACACCATATAAAGATTAATCCTTCGGGAGTGTATGACATTCATTGTCATAGTAACATCACCCAGCATTGGGACATTGCTTGCTCAACCCCCAAAATAACTAACATGTTTAAACATTCTAACTAATGCAGCCATTGTATGTCTGAAATTCCTTGCCATCATTTTCTGGCTGCAAGTATAAACAATGTCTTTTCTTTAAAACAGTATGATGATGTGTCATGAATCCTTGGTGGAAAAACGTCTAAGGCTCTTTTGCATAGCTAGTACACAAATTCATTGGAAGTAAGAGGATTTCTGGTTGATGGAGATTTTTATTCCTTGTTTACAACATTTATCAACATAGTAACACCACCATAATGGTTGGAGGTAGATCTCAATTCCCCCCCCCCCCCCAATAACCAGCATGTTTTAAACATTCTAACTAGTGTGGCCAATGCATGTTTGAAAATCCTTGACTTTCTGGTTGCAAGTATATACCGTGTGTGCAATTTAACTGACAGCATAATTTCTTTTCATTTGTGAAGATGCCATTAACTACTTAAGTAGCCATCTTTTCATGTGACAGGTATGACTCATAGTTTATAAAGGCCACGCTAATTATTGACATATAAAGAGATATGATCAGTCCAATACAATCACCTAATGGTATAAATCCATTAAAGAAAGTGCACACTTGGAAACATATGAAAAAGTACAGTGAGTAATAACATTACTGTCAAACTATCGTAAATTCTGATATGACAAAGGCTTATTAATATGAACTATCTTCAGAAGCAAATAAAAGTAACAGTCCATTATCAGTAAATCTTAGGCCAGGCATTATGTAGAGTGATGGTAAAGAAAAATCCAATCTGAATTTCATTGGCTGGCTTGAATTCCAAGCAGATGATGCTTGTTGACAGTTTTGTCAGATCTGTTTACTTATAAAAATGAAAATGTTGCTGATTTGATATTTATTATGGCTGCAAACTTAAAAATCTTGTTATTATTATTCTTCCCGCATGGATGGTCATATTGGCATGGGATTTTCACCAAAAGACTTCTTACTTGTATTACTCAACAAAGACATGGTGGCAGAGTGATAGATCACTGACATCTCATCTCTCTTTTTGGGTTTGAGTCTCAGACTCGGACAATATGAGAATGTAAGAAAGCTTGCCAATAGCTTCCTGTAGGTTGGTGGTTCTTCCCAAGGTTCTGCTGGGTTTTTTCTCCACCAAGTATTTTGGCTGACATTTTTTGCCAATAATGTGCTGAAAAATGGCATTAAACCCATAACAACAACATCCAACTCCATACCTTTTCTTTTAATATCATACACAACTTGATTTACATAATTACTGTGAATTCATTTATATTTTCCTGGTTATAAATAGTCATAGTTTTGAGAAAATGATGTTTTTATTTGTCCATACTATAAATTCAAGGATTTGTAAAGGTGTCCTTTCATTTACATCAGTTTTTGTTAGGTCTGTAATCTCATGATTGATATTAACCATGATATTTGCAAATATTGGTACTGTCAGTCACTCTATACTTGTTCTTATTTACAAGTCTAGTCCAACTGCAGACTGCATAGACCCAGATCTGCCATCACATAATGCACCAACAGGTGTGGGTAAATGCAGTTTGTTGGGAGTAATTAGTAGAACAAACAACATAGACCCTGATCTACTTGTGCATTGTGCAACAGTTGATCATGGTCTGTGTTTGCAGGTGGATTTATAAGTGAGTGTTTAAATTGCTTCATGAAATGTAGCTCACAGTAAAGTACATTTTATAAAACATGTAGATGAAAATATCCATATTAATGCTACTAAGCTGACTGGAGAAAGTGGTCTTTGTTGGGAAGTAGTCTTATTATAGAGGATAAGTTTGCTCATTTACATAGTAAATTGGACTAAATAAATTTTGTTGCTATTGTGGAGTGGTCTTTTGTTGGGAAGTGAAAACCATTAGATTTCTTACTGTTTCTTTTTCAGAGAAACTTAAAAAATGATGTAGCTATGGATGATTGAAGACAGTAGGTGTCATGACATTGTGAATTAGTTGGTAAATATTGGGAATGATGGCTGAAAAAGATCCAAACCTTAATCTGTGTGTCTCAGAATATCATCAGGGAATCTTACAGAAATTACATTCCTTGCAGAAACAGGGCTGTGTGTGTGATGTGCGTCTTACAGCAGAAAATGGCAGTGTTGAGGCCCACAAGGTCATTCTTATAGCATCCAGTACAGTTCTGCAGCAGCGGCTCAGTCAAACACCCTCAGGGGTATTTGACAACATTCACTTTGATGGGATTCCTCATCTTGTTTTGAAAAATGTGGTTGACTATATTTATACAGGGAATTTATCTGTGCCAAAAAATTCTATCCAAACTTTTCTAAACTTTTGTGAGGATCTAGGTTTACATGAAGCAGCATTATTATGCCGTGAATTTATATCCAGTGACAAAGGTGATAATACAAATAATTCTTCCAGAGTTGAAATTCCCATGAAAAATTCACATAGAAAGCATTCTGAGTCAAAAAATGCTGAGGATGCAAATGATCTCCCAAAGAAGGAATATTTTGGTTTAAAACAAAATAGACGAGTTAATCGCAAACCACGTAAAAGACCACAAACTGAGGACACATTGAATCTTAAAAATATAAAGCCACCCACAGCAAAAATTCCTAAAGTTTTACTACCCAGGAAAACTTCAAGAGCATCTGTTTCATCTAACCATTCCAGGACTCTTAGAAGTTCCTCACTTAAATCTACCAGACAGACCCTGAAACCAAAAACCAAACCAAACAACACAAGTAAGCCTTCCACAAAAGAGCAAGCAACAGAAATTCAAACTTTGAAGGGAAAGTCTTCAGAAGTTAAAAAGGGAAGATCAGTCAGAAGGAAAAAAGGCAAAAGGGAAAATGCAGCTGAAACTAAAGACATTTCGGAATTGTACCCTAATGTGCTCCCATCAGCTGGAGATGCAGAAATCACAAAGGTTGAACATTTACCTGAAAAAGATGATGAAGATGACAAGACTGTAAAAGAAGAAATAAATTCTGCATCAGATGATGAAAATGAAACTGAGCGAGAGCAAGAAGATAACACAGATCATGTAAATGTTGGTGAACACGAGAGCATGGGTACAACACAAAACAAGCATGCAAAAGTTTGCGAGACTTGTGGGGTAGATTTTTCAAATAAAAAATCATTATTGAAGCACATGAAGTCAGAGCATGAAGGTTCCCCGAAAAATAAACGTGCCTCAGTCTGGCCATGTGTAGTGTGTGGTCGACCTTTGACCTCAGCAGTGAGACAAGCTTGTCATCACTTTAGCAAGCATGGCATTCCGTATGATGACAAGAAGTTTAAAATTCACAAGTGTACTTATGAGGTATGAGTTTCAGTTTGTACAAGCCCTGAAATGGGTGATGCTATCACTCAAATCAAAATGAAATTCTGAATGAATGCAATGAAATGCAGAATGAATGCAAATGAATTGCTAAATCAGTGCAAATGAAATGATGAATCAATGCAAATGAAATGCAGAATGAGTGCAAATGAAATTTTGAATCGGTGCAAATGAGATACTTAATGAATCATTGAATGCAACATGAAGGAAATGGAGAGCGCAAAATGCAGAACAATGATAATTGAAAATGAAATTTGAAAACCATTACATATCATAAATGAATTTGAAACTTTGTTGACCAGTAGTTTTTGCTGCTACTAAATTTTCATGGTTGAAAACCCTTTGGTGTGATAATGTATGTGATCAGGTTCTTTGTTCATTACATTAACAGGTGCTTTGTTGCTACTTACAAACCATGAAACATGAAATTGTTCTGCATCCCCATTGATGCAATGACCAAAAGCCGAATGAAACAAAATAATAAATAATATTTCATGACAGTATTCTACAAATATATTTTTATATTTATTGCAGATGTAGTTATATTTTTTAATCATAAATTGAATTCTGTCTATTGAATTTTATACATATTTTTTAAAAGTACACCTTTAATAAAACAAGGTATGATTGCATTAGTGCTTTCTGCTTAATACCTTTCGAAACAGAAATTGCAACTTTGATAGATGCATTCCAAATGAATGAAAATTGGAGGAATATAAGCAATCAGAATGCATTTCTGAGACTATAACAAAATGAGAGTGGTGTGCAGATGAAATTCAGGTATGGTAACATTACCCATTTCAATCTTTATCATTTCTGTAGACATGCGTATCAGTTTTCTGGCAGTCATGGCGGCATTAATATTACTGGTATTGTCAACATTCAAGTTTTGTGTCAAGTTTTTACAAGATACATCAGTGATCCATCATTGCATGGACATGTGTGAGATACATTTTGTACCAAACATGTCATACATTTTTACTTTCAGCTAGCTGAGGCCCCCCCCCATTTGTTTGCAGTTTGCAACCAACGCACTGAAAAACATGCCAACAGCAAATATTGTTAAACAGTATTAATATTTTTTTATTGTTCATTTTCATCTGGTATGTTGCCCAGTTGCTTAGTTTTATGTAATGTTTCTATAAAGAATTTTAGTGACTTAACTAAACATTGTTCAAGTGCCAGAAATTGCTCCAATTGCATAAAGTTTGTAAATGACTTTTCAGAGTGCTTTTAAAAGAACGACAACTCCGACTGAAAGGAAACCATGATTCTGACTCTTACAGGGGAATCATACCATGGTCAAGTGTTATACTGGAATTGTCAGAGTTTGAAGTAAAAAATTTGAACTTGACAGAGACCAGAGGTGTAGTCTGCTAGCTCGTTTCCAGTGGTTTTGGAATGGTTACAAAACAACCTGAACTCAGCATGGGGTTTTCACCAGAAGAGGTCTTATGATGTCTAGTTGGTCTTAGATGCAAATTATGCTGATTTAATATCCAGTCCCATGTGGCTGTCCCAGCAGCCATCTTGAAAAATTCATTTTTGATACTTCTCTTGAATGGAAACTCATAAACTGACCATTTCAGCTTTTTTTTTATTCATTAGCTATGACTATTTTGATTACCAATCATGTCAGTTGCAGCCTTTGTAAATTCCATGCTGAGAGCAGTAGGTTAATGACAGTTTTTGCATTAAATGAGATTCACAGAGCACAGTGACCTGCTTTTCAAAGCAACTGGAAGTGAGATGAAGGAAGAACTTATCTAATGGCATTGTTATTGTAGGCTTCAGCATTAAGGTTTTGCATTTAGCTCCAGTTCTCTGACACTGTTGTATGTAATCATAAACTTGATGGGTATTTTCATCGTAGAACTACTGATCACATGTAAAAGTGGATCACAATAACCTACTTTTCATCTCCTATTGATTATGTTACATTCTCTGTTTCTTCAACATTGTTCTATATAAAGTCATCAAACATGATGGAAGTATTCATCTTGGATGCCATTAAATGTACAGTCATTAAACTTGATGGCAATATTTAAATTGGAGGGTATTACTGGCCACAGACAAAAGTAGGCTCTGGTGAGCTACTTTTAATGCTCTTGCAGTCATGTTGAGATTATATATTTAGCACAGTTATTCTGACAGTGTTGTAGGCACAGTCTTGAAACATGCTGGATGTATTCATCTTGGAGAGTACTATTCACCATGAGCAAGTGTAGGTCACAGTGACCTAATTTTCACACTCCTGATTACGTTAAGTTTTTGAATTTATCTCGGTTTCTTTGACACAGTTGTGCATACAGTCCGGAAATTTGATGATTGCATTTATAATAGGAATATGAATCATTTCCTACTGTTTAAGTAGCAGTAATCTACTGTTTCAGCTTGAGTAATTGTGCAAGGGTTTTGGATTATGCCAGGATGGGACAGGTAATATTTAGAATTCTGTGGAATTCTTATTATTTTTGTCCTCAGTTTAATTTATACTAGAATTCTCAGTTTCAATCTTTTCAACATGTCAGTACAAAACTTAATCCCTGAAACTAATTACTGTGATAATTTCAGGGTTGTAACTACGTGACAGCCAGTAAACACTATCTGCAGATTCACCAGCGTGGTCGTCATGGCAATGAGAGGCCACATGTATGTGAATTTTGTGGGAAAGGCTTTAAGCTTCCAAGTGCTCTAATGACTCATCTTAACATCCATACCAAGGAACAGGTCTTCAGGTGTGATGATTGTGGTCAGAGTTTCAATCAAAAAGGAGGCCTTGATGTAAGTTGTGGAAACTTTGTTGTTTGTGCAAGTTATGAAAACTTTGTTAGAATTTTGTAGCTTAATATCCCTGTTGTTATTTTACTGTTAAGCTGTATATTAAGTCATCTTTATTTTAAAGTTGCCTACATTTTATCTTTATAGTTTTATAAATGAATGTCAATATTTATATTTTTGCAGTTTTTAAGGTGTAATTGTTTATTTTGGCCATGTCTAATATTTGTATATTTTATGACCTTGACTTACTTGGGGGTGACTGGAGCAAAAAGGTAACTTTAAATGTAAACCTTGAAACATAATTGGCAGGAAATATTTACAATCATACTGCTGGGTATCAGGTTGGTGAATTTAAAAATGCATTAGATTTTCATTGGGATGAGGAAGCTATGTTGGTTTAGCAATTTGAATATTTAAGTAATTGGAACAAATGTCCTCTCCAAGAGTGCTTGTTGCATGTGACCAATTGTAATTATCTAATTAGGGTTATAAAATGCTATCTTAATAATTCTTGTCTCAGTGAAGTTGTAGTTAGTTGTAGATTTAGTTAGGAAATCCTTCTCAGAAATAGTAAAAAACCCAAAACTGATAATTTCAGTGTTAAAAATTCAAATGGCACTGTAAAAACAAAACCCATTTTGAAATTATTAACATTAGTACATATATGTGCAACATTATTTCTTCTGAAACAAAATCCTACAAAAATTGTGCTGTTGTATTGCCAACATGAGAATATGATTAAAAACTGTTGTCTGTAGGGTGTAACAATCAGATGTAGAAATAATTTTACATCACAGCTGTAACAGAAGCAGATATAAGCAC
Organism: Megalonaias nervosa; assembly: GCA_016617855.1. NCBI lineage: Eukaryota > Metazoa > Mollusca > Bivalvia > Unionida > Unionidae > Megalonaias > Megalonaias nervosa. The sequence goes on from JAECUM010010050.1 coordinate 34,123, forward strand.
TATGACTAATATAATCAATTTTATTGTTCTTGTAAAAACTTCAGTACACTGCTTTAGCATTATCATCAAAATTGTACATGTCATCCTGATGGTTTCTCATTTTTCCACATTCTGCCCAGAAGAAGCGACCTCACTTTTTTGGGAGCCTAGGAAAATCTTGAATTCTTGCTAATAAGGTAGACACCCTTATTATGTAATACAAGTTGATTCCCAAAACGAGCAAAGTCTTGAACCAAAATGCTGAAGGCAAAATATCTAATTCTATGTGGTTTTGTCCATTTAAGAAACAGCTCATTACATAAATTTGAAGAAACAGCATTTAAACCGACTTTGTACATGTGTTAGCTGACTATTCATCAAATCAGAAGAGGTGTATGCAATTAGAGACCAGATTCTAGAGTAATTCAGCATGACCAACGATCCCATTGGGCACATTTGAGCTTGTGCAGGATAAAAGGGTCTTATTGTTGACTTACACGAAACAGATATTTGCACGACTAGAATATGACTTGAGTCACAGAGTGTTAGCTTGATGCAAACGTTATTTTGTCAGTATTTTGCAATGTTACATTGTGTAGGCAAAGAAACATAAGTTACATTACACAGTGGACAGTGTGTTATGTATACAGTTTTATAGGGAGGTATGCATTTCTACAATACTAAATGTCAATCACGTCTAATACAGGTTCATATAAAAAAACACCATGAAGGAGAGGCATCCTGGACAGAGTTATGTCATCTTTGTTCTGTGAAATTCCTACAGAAGGCAGATCTGTCCTGGCACATGTATAAAGTTCATGATGTTCCACTGCCAGAAAGATACAAAGTGTAAGTATACATATGTACAATATTATCTTAAGTATATTTATCATGTCCTTGTATATGGCCCCCCCCCCACAAATTGAGGCCATCCAGTATGCAAATTGCAAACTAGCAGGCTGCTGGTTAAAATCGAGTTTGCTAGTGGATTAAATATAACTTGCAATTTCTTGTTAGTACCAGTCATGTTTCTATATTTCTCTGAGTGACTATGATAATCCTTCCTTGCATACTTGTAAAATTTGATAAATTTGATAATGAAGAGGGACATATTATACGTTTATGTTTTTCCATCAATTACATTACCCAATCACATTAACATTAGTAATTACTGCTGCTACCTCCAGAATCCACCACTTGCATAAAGGGAAGTAATTTTTACACATTACCTGCCCTTACTCCATTACGTGGCACTCTGTATACCTGATATTGCATGTTTTTAATTTTCGCTGCAAACTGTCAACAGGCCTCCAAGGATTGATGTATTTATATTTTTTTCTGTTAGACATACAACAGTTTTGTTTGGTCATACAGTAAGTCTGACTATTTTACTGTATAGTGTGTACTACATTTTTTGTGTATAACAGTTTTGTTTGGTGGTACAGTAAGTCTGACTATTTTACTGTATAGTGTGTACTACATTTTTTGTGTATTTTTGTGTAATTTCAGACATTTTTGCAAATTTGTTACTGCTTCATATGTGAAAATGCTTAAAGTTGGTAAGACCATATTTACTGCTACATAGTACTGCAGTTCAGCTTTTGTCACTGATTTGTGCGCATATTCGCACGTTATATCTTGATTATTATATATTTATTATATTTTCAATATATATTTAATTACACTTTCATCTGTCATTGTTAATTTGATCTGTAACTGTTTACACATACCAGCTACAAAATGTTGGCAGCCCTCCACTGCTTATTGACCAGTTAATTCCCTTGTCAAAAGTGGTTGACATGTTTGGTTGAGGAGGGGCTTTATATCCCGTTCTGCCATCTCCCTCCCATGTTGTCTGTCCCCTTCATGATGGTGACTCTGACCAACCCCATGACAGAAGGAGATGAAGGCATTACTAGACAAAAGGGCAGTCAAGTGTTTCATTGGCTCTTGTCTGGCCTGCCTTGAACAGGAAAAGCTTCAAATCTTCAGTTGTGGTGAGCATCTCCTGGGCTAGAAGGCCTTCCACTTTCAAAGTATATGAGGGGAAATGGCATGTTCTTATGACTGTTTTCATGTGAATGATGTTGCACAGCTGTCAGCCTCTATTCCCTAGCTGGCTAACGTTTTCTCTCTGAAAGCAAGAAGCTTGTATAAAAAACAATTAAGGGATATTGCTTGATGATTTCTGACACATTCAGACATCATGGGCAGCTTGACATTGGTCACAACAAAGATCATTTGGACTTGATAATCAACTTTGATCTATTTCGACCTCACTTGCTGACCATGTTCCCAGAGAGGAATCTATCATGGGTGTTGACAAGGCGCAACTCTTTTAAGTTTGAATCTTTGTCAGTGTCCTGCTGAAGCAACTATCACACAAGATTTGCCTCTGGATAGCCATGGCTTCAGTATTGAGAATAAGCGAGCTTCATGGTCTGACCATGGATCCAAACTACTTAGTTTCATTTCAGCTGTTCAGTTGTTTTAATGGCACAGCTCGGTTTCATCACTAAGAACAGGCTTCCATCTACTGGCAACCAGAGAATAATTTTATTACCCCTCTCGTTGATTGATTTTTAGAGAGAGGCAAGGTTACAGGACACAGTACGTGCTGTCTGAATCTATCTGAAGTGCACAAAGTCCATCCAGTCCGGGTGCCAGAGGCCTTGTCTGCCACTAAAACCAGGGAAACAGGACATAACCCCACACGCGTTATTGCTGTGGCTAAAGGGAGTCGTCTTGTCAGCATACTCTGATCTCTCACAGGAACAGGAATGTCGGATAAAGAGTTTGGCTTTTTCTTTGGGCTTTGGTTTTCAACACGATGTCTCAATTAGAGATATAAAAATTGGTTGGTATTTCCAGTCCACTTTTTCCACTTTCTGTTTACACAACATGGACTCCCAAAACACAGAGTTGAATCTCATTGGTCCCTTTTTTTGTTGCTCAGACAGTAACCAGACCATTTCACGCCTGACACAGCTGCATTCTTGAGTAGGATCTGTCAACTTTCTGTAATGTATTTGATGGGGAAAGGAAATTTTATAGTAAATTATGCTTGACTGAAAACACTTACCCAATCACATCACTGTAAATCCCTCCCATCTCTCTCCGCAATACGAAAATCCATGTCTCAGACAGTGCTCAAGTTGTAACTGATGATATCAGGTATAGAGAGTGCCACCTAGCAGGTTAAGGGTATGTAATCTGTTAGAGTTACCTCTCTTTTTCTATATAGATTATACACAGAGAGACTTTCAAGTCTGTGGGAGGCTTGATTCTGGAAGTAGCAGAAGTAATTCCTGATGTAAAAGTGATTGAGTAAGTATTTACAGAGGAACTTTGTTGACTATAAAATTTCCTATTTTTACTGTTTGAAGCATATTTTACTATAAAATTTTATATCTTTGCTGTTAGAAGCTTGTACTTGTCATCCAACACTTGCATTCTTAGTATTCAAAAGTTAAAAACTAAGTCCTCTGGACAACATTTGCATATCAGGGCCCATCTACTTGAAATGAACTTCCTCTTGGTCTCAGACACAAGAGACCATGATCTCAGACACAAGAGAGCATGATCACATTCAAGAGTGCTCTCTCCTTTCCACCTTCAAAAATAAATTACATTCATCCATTTGTCATTGTATTTAGATTGAAACTGTATTGTAAACTTATTTTGTGTTTTTAGGTTATTTTTGTAAACCCATTTTTATGTTTCATATTATTATTTTGTGTAATAATTCATTTGTTTTCATAGTGTTTATGAGACATTTAAATGTGTTTTATGTTTTCTATATGCAGACTATTCTTATGGCCCCATTTGCTAACTTGATATTGTAAAGTGCTTAGAGCTTTTCTGTTTTTATTATTTTTTTATGTTTTCTGTATGCAAACTATTCTTATGCCCCTAATTTGATATTGTAAAGTGCTTCAAGCTTTTCTAAAAGATTAAGCACTCAATTAAGTCATCATTATTATTATTATTGCTAACAAGTAATGTTTTCTCTCAGGTTCTTGTGGCTGTTGTACTAATTGACATCAAACAACTTAATATTTGCTTGTAAAAATGATGTAGACCTAGCAATAATGGCACATAAAAGTTAGTTTCTAGTCCTGCCATCTCTAGTTAAGACTCCCCTGTCTTGTAATGAAGTAGTAAATTTTGACCATTTAATGCCCAAAATTGAAAATCACATTTTGAGTGTCATTTCAATTTTCTTTGCATCTAGGGTGGATTCACATGACAAGAACATTGATTTTGCGATTACAAACAAATCATATGAATCATCAGCCTTGCGACTGAAGTGTCTTAGCTAGAAAGAAATAGAGGTGACTCCTTTCCATTTAGCTCCCAAAAGTTAGTCCCTCTGCTCCTCCTCGTAGAACATGGTTATATCATATCATGTCCTGCTGCTTTAGTCTCCTACATTTCATGGCTGTTTCACTCCAGATGTCATTTTTTTTTGTTGCAGATGCAAAAAATATTATTATCAGAATATAAAGACATTGTTCTGTTCTCCTTCCTTATCCATAAAAATTCATTTCTAGTTAGAACACTGCCTATATGATTTGGCTTGTCATCGGCTGTCACACAGAAGGGGGTGGATAAATAGATCAAACCTTTTCAACAGGATCTTCAGTCTTTTATCCTGGACACATGATTGCACAAATTCATTCTAAGTTTAATATCCCCCTCTTCTGTCAGTAGTTCAGTTTTGTTTAAGGTGATTAAAGCATCATTAGAATTCATCTTTAGACTCAAAAGAGACTGTATGGTGCTGTTGTTCTGACTTCCTTGAAGATCATTTTGAATTTTTCTCAGCATCAAGAATGATCTTTCTGCATCTACGTTGCTAAATGGCCACACTTAGGGATTGCACTTTGCATTTGTGCATTGTACCAATTTGGTGGAGTAACTAACTTGACAGATGTCATACATACCAGAATGACTAATGACTAATATTGTGTTTGCGATATGTGGAAAGAATAATATACTTCCTCTTGATGCAGCAAAGTCAAACTCCATGAACCAGGAGTTCTAAACTTTGGTTTTACTGGGCTTTTTAGTCACATTGCTGATGACTCATCCTTCGCTGTATGAGAACTGTATGTGTAATGTTATTTGTTATTGAAGAATAACTGCAGAAGGCGTTCTATACTATTTATTAAATACACTCAGTGGGCTCATCTACTTTTGAAATAACACCCATTTTTTCCATTCTATCCAACTCCTCCTGAACTTTATTCAATAAAGGGATAGGAACCTTTCTTGGGGTAGATAAGGCATTAAGGTTTGGCATTTTTTCCAGAGTTATCTTATAGAACCATTTTGTTTTCCCTAGGCCTTTAAACAAATTTGGGAATTTCTCACGATATCTGAATTTGTGGATTTATCATGAATTTTGCTTGCATTTTATGAGTTTTGATCTGAGGCTTTTACTGAGGATATAGTTACCTGTTCAATAATCTTGAGAGCCCGATTCGTGGGTCTGCCCATGAGTGCCTGATTCAGTCCCTTTACAATAAATATGTCTTGTACACTGAACACGTTGTTAGATTCCAGTCCACATGTAAATTTTCCCAGCACTTTAAGTTCAGAGTTTCCAGGTCCATACAGTTTTTGATCAGACTTTGATAGTTTTTGGTGTCCGATTTTTTGTAAATCCCTCTCAGGAATTACAGTCACATCAGCTCCAGTATCAGTCTTGAATAAAAGTGAAGCATTGTTCAGTCTCACATGCGTTATCCATGGCTGACCCTTCTTTGTGCTAATAGTCCCTAGAAATCCAGGTTCTGCACTTGATTCTATTGTGTGAACTGCTGATTTTGACAGACAGCATTTTGCAGTGTCCCTTTTTCTTACATTTGTGGCATTCTGCTTCTTTTGCTGGACATTGGTCCAGAGAATGATTAACTTTGTTTCCACATCTCATGCATCCTTTTGTGCTGACATTATTCTGTTGAACTTTTGGAATTTTATGTTTCTTCCCATATTTCAGTGAAGATGATTTTACTGTATCCATTTCAGACATTTGTTCTCCAGTTGCTCTTATAGCTGATTGTTGCTTTTTTACAGCCTCATTTTGTCGAGCTTGACTAATGACAGACTCTAAGAGTTAGATTTGCATCTAACTGCAATTTTTCTGACAATTTTGAATCTCGCAGTCCAACTACAAGTTGATCTCTGATCATTTCATCATGTAGCAGCCCAGAATTACAATTATCTGCTAACACATAGATAGCTGTAACAAAACTGTCCACTGTTTCTTGTTCTTCCTGTTTTCTTTGATTAAATTTTGCCCTTTCAAAAATTACATTCCTCTTTGGAATGAAATATCACACAAATCTATCTGTCATGGGCTTCCATTTCTTTTGATCTTCCTCTTGAATGAAGACGAAATGTTATCAGCCTCACTTCCCATGGAGTAAATCAAGGTATTTACTTGAATTTCTTCCTCTTTTTCACTAAGTCCAGACACTTGACGAAAGCGTTCAAAGTGCTGAAACCACTTTTCCGAAGTTTCATGTCTCGAAAAGTCAAATTTATCCAGATTTGTAAATTGAAATGAAGCCATTTTCAACTCTGATAATTTCAATCCTGTGTTTTTACTGCTGCCACCATGTAATGTTATTTGTTATTGAAGAATAACTGCAGAAGGCGTTCTATACTATTTATTAAATACAAGACATCAGTACAGCTAGGAAGGGGAGTACAGACTGCCCTGAAAGTATTTTTCCTATGGAACTTAAACCCTAGTGAACATATAACATAAACCATCTGTTGATATGTGTCAGTTCCAACCCAGTGTGGAAAATCTGATTACTTTTACTGTCAAGTGATATTTCAGAGCTAATTAGATTAAGGCTTACACTACAGTATGCTGTGCACCGCTCCGGTGGCCTAGTGGTTAGAACGTCCGCCTCGGATGCGGGAGGTCGTGGGTTCGATCCCCGGTCGAGTCATACCAAAGACTTACAAAAATGGTACTAACAGCTGCCTCGCTTGGCGCTCAGCATTAAGAGGTTAGTGTTAGGACTGGTCGGCCTGGTGTCAGGATAATGTGACTGGGTGGGACATCATGCTACATGTCTGCGGCATGATGCCCCAGTGCTAGACATCACTATAAACTGCCACACTGCAGACATCGTAGTGATATGACTGAAAAATTGTTAAAGCTACGTTAAAAATCATAATCACATCACATCACATCACAGTATGCTGTCATTTTGCCTTCAAAAATGAATCACTTCTACACTATTCCAGTTACTCTAACAGTCATGTTTTGTGTGTTTAAAAAAATGTAAGGCCCCAAATAGCTTGAAATAACATTCTTGCTCCTATTTAATGAAGAAAGCAGTTATATCCACATATTTAAGTGTAAAAAAAAATCATGAGGTAGAAGAATAATAAATATCTGGGTTTAAAAGAAAAATGGTTGGTCCATTATATCTGGAATAAATCCTCAATTTTTAAAAATATGTTTTTCACGAACTGTTTCTGCCTACCTCTCCACAGCTTGTATGAACCTAATGATTTTAAAAAAAAAAAAGTATGAAGTATATAAAAAAAATGCACAAAACTTAATCATTTCATTCATTGATTTATAATATCTAACCCAGTTATCATGAAGCTGTCCCTAACATTGTCATCTTCTTCATGTTTCAAACAAAACAAAGGATTTCATTGTAAAAATGGAGCTACTCACTGTCATTTTCCAGTGGTTAGAAGAGTCCATTTTAAGTGAAGGGAGGATGCAAGGCCTGAACATACATAGAAGGGTACACACTGTGTCATCTGCTTCCAATGCATGCAATGTTTAATTCTAATATTTCCCAAAAAGTTGAAGGAAAGGGGGCAAAATATGCCCTTAGGTTGCTATATTCTGGAAATTTATGAATTATACTTAGCTAATGGAACACTGCGAACTATATCGCTTCTGTTGTATGAAAAAAACAGACTTGCCCATGCAAATATGGATGCCATGTTAATCCGTGAATGAAATGGGTAAGTTTTGTGTATTTTTTTTGTACCTTTGATGATGTTTTAAAATTAGTATGGGGGTAAAAACTGCCTTGTGGAGGCAGAAACAGTAGCCAATAATCTCTAAAAAAGATGGTATAAATACTGTCATTTAAGGCAACAAAGAGTTTTGTGCTTCAGCATGCATCACTTTCATTAAGTTAACTTCAAACTTGCACTTTACCTATGCAAATTAGCACTTGACCTGTGCAAATTAGCACTTGACCTATGCAAATTAGCACTTGACCTATGCAAATTAGCCTTATGGGCTCTCCCACAAAGGATTCTTAACACAACATCACTCTAGCTAGTGTCAGTGGGTAAAGTAATCTGTGCAATGTTATTTGTTCATCTCCAGACAACTTACCCTTTAATCACATCTACAACAGTCAAATGTATGAACTGCCCCAAGGTGATAGTTTTCCACATGGATTAGCTGATTAGCATTTATACAGTTTAGGGTATATATTGTGGTGTTAAGAGAGGTCTCATCTTTACAATGAACAGTAACAAAAAGATACTTTTATCATCTTTATTTATTTACAGAAGTAAAAATGCTTGTTTTCAAGAATGCAAGAATATCTAACCAGATTTAAAAGGCAATAAAAAATCTTGTATTACTTGGCAATAACACTTGCAGTAATTCAGAAATCATTTGAGGAAATTAGTGAAGAGGTTCTAAAAATTTGGTAGCCATACCACAGCTGTGTTATATCTGAATTCATGTTATAACAACATACGTTACATCAGGGTTTCCCGGTACTTTGCATTTGGATACATCTTGGTGTTTATAACACTAATTAAATCGAGTATGGGGGTGGACTGAACATGCAGGACAGGGCCAACTTTTTGTTGTTTGAATTACTTACCAGCTATAAAGTGTCTATTATTGTGTCTGTTTGGTCTTTCAGATACTCCTGTGACCTTTGCAACTACCAGACAATCCGTAGGAATAAACTTGAAAGGCATATGGATGCTCATGATGGTATGATTGATAACAGTTTTGTGACTCAGATCCTTAGTCAGCTTGTATGTACAAAAGTGCAGAAGAGATCCAGCTATGTTAATGATATCATGAAACATATTTTCACTGATATTGTAAAACATATTTTCACTGATATTGTAAAATATTATATCTTGACATAATGAAGTTCTTTAGTTTGGTAAATTATTTTTCACATTTTTTTGCAAATCGCTCTTTAGCATTACTCATTTTGTTTTCTATTTTGCTTATAAATCTGATTAAGCTTTTCCAAATTAAATCTTTTTGCAATATTTATAACCTTTTCTTTTTTCATGCTGGTACAGGTTTTTCAAGTGACATTATTATGATGGTTATTTTCATTAACATTGCAATCTTTTTCTGAGACCTTATGTGAAATATTGAGTGTACTTGATTGAGTTCTGAAATAATGGGTGCACTTGATTGAGTTCTGAAAAGTTAGGGAACCCTGTTCTGAGGAGCTCAAATCCAGTGAAATGTAGGATCACTTGATTTTGTTCTGGAACTGTCTTCTTTCTTCTTTGAAGTAATTCTAAATATCTGTACCTTTTGCTGACAAAATAGGTTGTTTTTTTTTGTTGTACTATCTCATTCACATCATTTCTTCAAATACATTACCTGATCATAATACCTTTGGAAGATTACTCCTACCTCTCAAATCCAGCTCTCCCAGGCTAAAATGTTTTAGCTAGAATACTAAAAGTTACCTGCCCACCTAGGCAGTAGTTAGATCAAGTAATCTCCCCTTGATTGATACAGGAATTTATGCCAGATCCCATGAAAACTTCAGTTGTACTTCCATTCTTGCTGAGTACCACTCTCTCTACAGATAGAGAGGTCTCACAGTACACATACTAGTATTTTGGAGGTTTTCTACCTTAAAGCAAGTTGAAGGAGGTGTTTTTGTCTAAGGGAAGTATACTCCATCTATAAATCTCTAACTTGTCTGTTTTTTTCTTTGTTTGATGGCAAAGATATTGGCTATTTAGTGTCATCACTTTGCCAACCTCACACACTTTGTTGCCCTTGGTATGTACCAGCACTGGTCATGATTGTCTCCCATCACATTGCTATAGCTGTATTTAAAGGTGCAGGTCAAGTACGTGATAAAGAAAACTCATGTAATATTGGTTTATAATTTCTGCTATGGTAGGATACATACAGGTAAGTTTCCAATATTATTCTTGTCTTAGCATCCACTTTAAAGTTGTATATGTGATGCTCTGCTGATTTTACTCATATAGACCATCATTTGGCCTTTCCTACAGGTAACATTGTCCAACAGGTGACATTGTCCTACAGGTAACATTGTCCAACAGGTGACATTGTCCTACAGGTAACATTGTCCAACAGGTGACATTGTCCTACAGGTAACATTGTCCAACAGGTGACATTGTCCTACAGGTAACATTGTCCAACAGGTGACATTGTCCTACAGGTAACATTGTCCAACAGGTGACATTGTCCTACAGGTAACATTGTCCAACAGGTGACATTCCTACAGGTAACATTGTCCAACAGGTGACATTGTCCTACAGGTAACATTGTCCAACAGGTGACATTGTCCTACAGGTAACATTGTCCAACAGGTGACATTGTCCTACAGGTAACATTGTCCAACAGGTGACATTGTCCTACAGGTAACATTGTCCTACAGGTAACATTGTCCAACAGGTGATATTGTTGTACAATTGATATTATAGCATTAATTTCATCTTTATCAATATAATGATGCTTCAGTGCATTTTTATGCGCATTTATAGTGTGTACTATAGATAACTCCATTATGTTGCTGTATAGTGTTTACCGTGGTTGGATGCATAAAAGTAGTTTTTCTCTGCATAGTGTCCACTTGATGCTTCAATGAATGTAATTGTATAGGCAATCAATTAGCCTTTCCTACAGGTAACTTTGTTAGAATTTATATTTCAGCATCCATTTCGCAAGCATTAGTAGCGACAGTCCAATACTCTGCCTGTATGGGCAGCCACGTGTACTCATTTTACATATAATTGTCATAGTGTGTAGCTGTGCACATACACTATGCAGTTCATAAAGCTTGATGGTTGCCGTGCTACACATGTATATATTGTCTGATCTATTTTGTGTTACAGATGGGCAAAACCAGACTGACGACCGCTCTACATGTGCATCTGACTGTGGTTGTCAATCTATGAAGGCTCGAATGTTATGGACAGAAGTCAATGTGCAGCAGCACAAGGGGCAATAAAGGGGAAGGCATGGCAGTGCATATTCAGGGATGAGGACATCATCAGTTTTTGCATGTTAGGGTGTGACACCATCAAACTTGCCGGGGAGTGAGCTACAAAGCAATCATTCAGTTTCACTTACCATCACCCATATCAGAATTATGGAATGGCTACATGACCACAATTTATCATACAGTATCAGCCTCTGGAAGAATGAGCTTTGTCCAGTTTTACATACCCAGATTATACATGCATTCTCATGGATCAGTCTAACCTGCATAGTGCCCCTAGGTACTCCCAGCTTAGTGCCTTAGTATTGAAGATATGTGGCTTTACTTTGTTCTTAATCAGTTTTCACTCAAAGAAAGCCTGTACTTAGTGAAGTCACCATATCTGACTCAAAACATTCTGCAAGTTAGTGAACCACCATCCTTGCCATCCTTCTTCAGCTATTTCACAGGTAGCACAAGAGACATCATCTTCAACACCCTTATTCAAAGACAACAGAACTTGCTCTCACTTCCCCTCATAGTTATTAGATATTACTTGATGTGTGAAGACTAAGCCTTATGGGCCATGACTGAGGAAGTTTTCCACCTACTGCCAGCGGAGTTCTGTCCTCCTCACCCTACAACAACTGCTTGGTATAAATTCAAGCATCAGTTGCTTAGTGACTATCTAGTTTCGGATTACTGCCATAAACTGTCAGAGTTACTGACATTCTAGGCCGCTTACATAGTCAGTTACAAGACCCAAGTGTCAGCCAACTCTTTTTTCACAAACACGCCTTTCCTTGAACTATATCTGGCAGTTCTACAAGTCCCACATACCAGTTTTATATTTGTTGACTTCAGCAGTCAACTAAGATATTGCAGCTTTGGGGATGACAAAGCCATTCTTTGTA
>JAECUM010010051.1:0-40128 GCA_016617855.1 Megalonaias nervosa
TGCCTTTTCGTACTAGTACAACTGTGTGTTTGGCTCCGAAAATGGCTTTTCTGACATTTCTACAGAATCCAAAGATATGTGACAGTGGAATTGCACATGAAAATCTTCTCCTATTATCTTTCAACATTGATCTACGTGCTGCAAATCCTAAGTTAAATTCTGTATTTGGAAAAGATAGATCTTCAATAGCAGCAGCAGCAGCAACAGGAGGAACAGCTCGATTATTTGGCTGTCGATTAATATGATTTCTACTGTCAGGATGGTCAGAAGTATCCTTGACAAACATCATTGATGGACCAGCTGATCTTGAATAATCGTCGCTGTATCTTGCAAGGCCTAGTATTGTCGTTGCAACATCAACATCTTTCTGGATTGATTCAATATTTTTTCCGTCAATCATGTACGTAGCGCTATCAAATAACGCCATAATACCATTATTAACAAAGCCGACACTATCATCAACTCCATATGCTACTGGTGCTGCAGGAGCAACGTTATTTAAAATTTCACCTTCAACTTCGATAAATGCCTCAGCGGGTAAGAAATATCTACTTGTATCTTGAACCTGTAGTTCGATTCTTCCACGCTGATTTGGAATTCGGGCGTCATAAGAATAATACTGATAATCGCGCACAGACTCATCTTTGAGAACTGGTGCATCCATGTCAAACGCGGGGTCAGATACGCGCTTAAGCATCTTTATTATTATCGTCTTCGTCTAACTCGAAGACCACTTCCTGCTATCAGACTAGCGGTTATATTTTTTTCCTTTTCTGACATCGGGATATCAGCTAACTCCGCTAGTTTTTGATTAGCTGCTTGATTTATTATTTTACTTACACTTGCGGGCATCACTTCAGTGCTAGGTAATTTCACAGGTCGGGTCGGTCTGCGTATTAATCGTGATAATCTATCTTTAATTGCTGAGAATGTTTTGCTAGCGAGATTACCAACAGCGCCTATACCTTTTTCACGAACAACATCAATAGCTTTCATTCCTAGTTGCTTTGCAATCGGTATTGCTTTTGGGGCTATTCTTGTAAACAGACCCTGAATAACATCACCTAGTCCATCTCCGTAGGTTGCTCTGTATACAGGTAATCGAGAGTTTATTACCCTGACCATGGTGGGTCCACGTTGAGTACCATGCACGATCATTTTATTATTAACTGTTTTTATCACTAATTGTATCTAATCACTGTAATAATCGTCGGCGATTTCATTAATAAGGGATCGATACACATTAATATCCATGATGCCGCCACTAAATAATCGTTTACAAATATCAGCTACTTCATTAATGATTTCTGATGAATTATTACCAGCTCGTTTTCCTCCGATGAGGATTTCTAGTCGATCAACATCAGCGAGAACGATATTGGGACAAGTAATAAGACCACTTCCTAAACCACTCGCGCCGGGAGCGTCTTGAAATTCTTCTTCTTCCTCTTCACTTGGTTTCGGTGGTTTCTTTTTACTTGGTTTCGGTGGTGTTTTTTGTGGTTCTGGATAATCACGAAGTGATTGCTCAAATGTTTTTGGAGGTTTTTGTAATTGTTTCATTTTTTCTTGTCGTTCTTGTTTTCGTTGTTCTCGTTGTCGTTGTATCTCTTGTTGTTGTTGTAGTATCTTGTGTTGTTGTAGTAGTGGTTGCAGTCGTGGTATTGGTTGCTCTGGTGATGGAAATTTGAGATGTGGTGATGATATTGGTGATGATTCAAATTGTGGTGTTGGTAATTCAAATTGTGGTGGTGGTAATTCAAATTGTGGTGGTTGTGATAATCATTTGCTTTGTTCAACCTCTTCTACATATTTATTTAAAGAATCACCAAAACTGTTAAAATCCTTAATATCTTCACTAGATCTGATTTCTGGAATACCAGTAGCGATGCGATATACATCTCTGATCCAATTGGCAGAGCTTAATGATTTAATATATTCTGGTTTTACATATTTTTTTCTTTCATAATATCCATACGCGGCAATATCAAATAAATGGGTTGGATCCCTGATAGCAGCAATACCTTCAGGTGTAAATTTATCTATTATCTTAGTTCTGGTTCTTGGTGGTTGTGGTGGTGGTTGAGCTGCTTGTGGTGGTGGTTGAGCAGCTTGTGGTGGTGGTTGAGCAGCTTGAATACGACCAGCAATATCAGCAGGTAATGTTTCAAGAGCTCGTTGTGTTGCCTCAGTTGCTGTAACAATTTTCTTTGTTGGTTCGACAATCGGTTTAAATAATTTTTCTGTCCCCTCTGTAAATTCCACCTCAGACTCCTGACGCGATTGTAGTTGTTGCTTAACAGAATCACGAACAGGTAGATATTTTTTAATTGCCTCTAGTCGCTCTCGAGCTAATTTAGCTGAGTGTGGTTCTCCAATACTCATTATTGATAATATCTATATGGCTGTTTAATTCATAGCAGCAGAGAGGGTGAAGGACATACGCGTAGTGACCAGATTGTGAAAAAATCTGGTCAATTAAAGAAGTTTTCATTATTAAGGCAAAAACTTCTTTTTTCAGCCTTCGTAGGAACCCTTAATTTTCAAAAATAAGGTCTCTACAAAGTTGTAGGGTCCACCCTCTCTGCTGCTTTATGTATGAACACATTGAAGCACGTTTTTCTCATAGGGTTATAATTGCTGTAATTGGTCGGCTATTACCGACTACATAGTCTTGACAGGTCACTTCTAAAACTAATTAGCATTCCTTTCATTATCATAACTTGGAAAGAACAGTGGTGCTCTCTGATAATGAATTAACCTCTCGTACTATTTATATGTCGGTCTGGAGTAATTAAGCCTCTTTACTTTTATACGAAAAGATCAAGAAAGAAAGCGGGAGACAATATACTTGGCGTTTGTATCAAACTTGAGAACATATCTCTCTCTCTCTCTCTCTCTCTCTCTCTCTCTCTCTCTCTCTCTCTCTCATTTCATGCATTGTACATCACAGACTTTAGATAAATGCTGTCATATTTGTCATGACCTTTATTCGTGTAGTACATTAGTTGACATTAATTACCGATTAGCTTGCATAATATGTGTGTGTGTGCGTGTATTTTTAACGTAGCTTTAACAATTTGTCAATCATATCGCTACGATTCCTAGAGTGTAGCAGTTAGTGATGTCTAGCACTGGGGCATCATGCCGCAGACATGTAGGATCATGTCCTACCAAGTCACATTATCCTGACACCAGGCCGACCAGTCACTAGCACTAACCTCTTAAAGCTGCACGCCAAGCAAGGCAGCTGCTAGTGCCATTTGGTCTGACTCAGCTGGGGTTCGAACCAGTGATTTCCCGCATCCGAGGCTGACGCTTTAATCACTTAGACCAGCTTGCATGGTGTAAAATGTCTACTAGTTTTTGACTTTTAAAGGTATGGAAGCGAGTAAAACTGACCTCTTAAAATTGCGTCATCGGACAGGACGATTCTGATTTACTGCTTTCCTTTAACGTCCCAGACTGTCTGTATAGCGTAATTAATATTGCACACAATCTTTAACTTTCAGTAGCAAAGGATTCTGAGCTGAGTAGCTCTCTGTAACTAGTATTAATATCCAATTTTATGCATTGTTTGTTAGGTTAAAATGCAAGAAGGCTTCTTAGGAAAAGACGAAACATTGCGTAATGGGAATTTTTGCTTCTTAGTTACCTGAAGAATATCAGACCAAATTTTAAGTTCCTCCTAATTATAACCTCAACAGGAACTGTTCACTACGTATGTTCTCCACTTTTGCAGACAGATTCCTTATCGAATATCCATGAATGTTTTTAATTAATCTCTCTCTGTATATATATATATATATATATATATATATATATATATATATATATATATATATATATATATATATATATATATATATATATATATATAACTTCTACACACATACAAAATACACACATTTGATCTTGATTTGAGTGAATTTTTTTTCTGAACCACGCTGATTAAAACTTCGCGCACAAGGAAAATTAGTTTTATTAGATCAAAGTGGCATAAATCTGAGATTCAAATGTATAATACAGATCGCAATGATATTACTTCTGAGTTTCAGCAGAATCTGTGATATGCATAATGCTTTAAACACAATCTGTTACATGTGAATTGCTTTAATTCCAGTCTGTTACAGCCTTTAGAGTTGCAACAATCTCAGCCAATCAGAAGTAAGATCATCTTAATAAGTGGATATACTGCATTTATGAAACTATTCCCAGGTCTTATAGATTTTACTTCATTTTATTCAGATAAGTTAGAAATAGACATTTTTGAGGCGCAGAATATTTTCTTCAATAAAATGACGACGAGCTACCCACGACGCATGCAAAGCCAACTAGAAGTTCACTTTGTCTTATAGTAGCTGCTGTAAATGAAACTCGGTGAATATGTTGACCAATACTCAATGCAAGTTATTGAAAAAGATAATAAATAAATGCGAAACTTATGGAAAAGATAACTTCTGTATTAGAAGTTTCAGTTTCTTTCACACGTAATGTTATAGCAAAGTTCCTAAAGTCTCCAAGAAACAATTTTTTCTTCCTCTCCTTTCTTTTTGCAGATAAACAGAGATAAGATGAAATAATATTTCAGCTCTACATTTCTACATCTGTGTGCTGATTTTTATTTCACCCGATGCCTTTTGTTTCAGTTCTGATGGGTACTTATGTCAGTTTCATAGAAACGAAACGCTATTGTCACTTAGACTGAACAAGTACAAAAATTAATGTGTGTCCAAGGCACGTTTTGAATATTACGTTTTGAAAATACAATCTGTACCCATGTATGGACCATGCGATATGTACCCGTGAATGGATACGCACGATCTGTACATATGTATGGATAAGCACTATCTGTACACACGTATGGATACGTACGACCTGTGCACATGTATGGACCATACGATCTGTACACATGTATGAACCATACGATCCGTACACATGTATGGACCATACGATCTTTATCCATGTATGGACCATATGATCTATACACATCTATGGACCATATGATCGGTACACATGTATGGACGATACGATCTGTATACACATGCGAGGACCATTTTAAGGTCCTGATTTTGATACTATTATTTAAGCTTACGTAGGACTGTAAATGGAACATCTGCTGAGCTGAGGACACCGCCAAAACTGTCTACATTTTCACAGACATATTGACCGTCATATTTATCAAATACCTCTGTTAAAAGAAAAAGAAAATATTTACAACCAGCAGTTTGAAGTAAAACCGGCAGCTCCGGTCGGCTGCTTCGGTGTATCATTGGGAAGGGCACTTACCTTCCATTTGCTAAGGGTTATATTGTCAATAAATTGCATAGCGTGCCATTAAAACAAACCGATAAAAACAACTATTCTAACAGCCCCACCACAAACCGACACCTAATTCAGGACCAATATTTGCTTCAAAACGTAATAGCACTACCGCAACGAATGGAAAAAATATGCAGGCGCTGCGAACGTGTTAATACAATTAGGTCTCAATAAACAGTTGGATTTTCATCCGACAATGACCTATTGCAGAAAAATGAGAATAAGTTTACATTAAAGATTCAAATAAATAATAACTAACAAGCCAAAGTTAGCTAATAATTTTTGTAGAAAGAATGCTTGTAAGATTTTGGCTGAGGTTTTCAGGTTAATTCCTTATACAACTGGTGCTTTTATACTGAACCGACACTATCACCAAGCCCTCTGTTTTACATCCATTTTTGACAGCGTGGAGCTATTTTGAATATTCTCCTGTGACAAGGCGGCTAAAACATCAGTATGCGCCTTATGCACGATTGTCTAACTGTGATACACGGTCATCATTCAAGCCAACCCATTTTCAAGCCTAACTTCTGCATAGACACAGATCTGCTGGCGCCTCCTTCATTACAAATTAGGGGTGGGTGGGTGTCAACATACGAAACTATCCAATGAGACTATAACCAAAATGTTCGAAAGCTGCATGAAGTGTGACCAATTTAATGCAGAACCGTTGTAAACTTGCACTAAGATGGAAAACACAGTGTCCAGTCCAGTGTACGAAAACTCTTACATGTTGATTGTATGCAGCTGTTAAGGGCAGAGGTCAATGATAATCATGGGACCCAATAAGACAGACCCCTCTGAATTATTTTTTGGTCAAAAAAGAGGGTTGAGACATTAATTAATTTCATGAATGTTAGGAAAGAAAATAAAAAATAAAAAAAAACGTTTCGTTTCAATAGTTTATGCAAAATATCTTTCCTTTGGTTTTGTGTAATTCTGCCATCATGTTTGGTAATCAGAATGGCTGCTAATTTAATTATCTTATGAAAGAGGTACATGCAGGAAGATCATGCTGTCCTAATGTTAAATTTTAAAAGCATAGGGCAATACAATTATCAGGTGTCAGGTGTTAATACTTAGATATAATACTTGACACACTTAGTACTTGGTACTTAATAATTTTACAGAATGCTAAACATACTTCGTCTTAATACATGCTGCTTTCTGAATAGACAAACTCAGTACTAAGTACTTACTTAATACTTAGACACAATTCTAGACATACCTAACACTTAGTACATATTTAACACTTATACATAATACTAGATATATTTAGTACTTACTTAATAATTAGACATAGTACTAGAGATACTTAGAACTTCTCACTTACTTAATAATTAGACATAATACTAGATATACTTAGTACTTAGTGCTTACTAATATTTGGACATAATGCTAGAGATACTTAGTACTTACTTAATGCTTAGACATAATACTAGACATACTTAACACTTAGTACATATTTAATACTTAGACATAATACTAGAGATAATTAGTACATATTTAATATTTATACATAATACTAGACATAGTTAGTACTTACTTACTTAATACTTATACATAACAGTAGAGATACTTATTACTTAGTACTTACTTAATCCTTAGACACAATAATAGAGATACTTAGTAGTTACTAAATATTTAGACATAATACTAGACATACTTAGTACTTCGTAACTAATACTTAGACATAATACTAGAGATACTTAGTACTTAGCACTTACTTAACACTTTGACATAATACTAGACATACTTAGTACTTACTTAATACTTAGACATAATACTAGAGATACTTAGTACTTAGTGCTTACTAATATTTGGACATAATGCTAGACATACTTAGTACTTACTTAATACTTAGACATAATCCTAGACATACTTAACACTTAGCACATATTTAATACTGATACATAATACTAGATATACTTAGTATTTACTTACTTACTTAATACTTATACATAATACTACAGATATTTAGTACTTAGTACGTACTAATATTTGGACATATTGCTAGAGATACTTAGTACTTACTTAATACTTAGACATAATACTAGAGATACTTAGTAGTTACTAAATATTTAGACATAATACTAGAGATACTTGGTACTTAGCACTAGGCATAATACTAGAAATACTTAGTACTTAGTACTTACTTAATACTTAGACATAATACTAGAGATACTTCTTTCAAGAGTTTGTGTTGTAACGTGTACCTTTTTCATAGTTGTCCAGCTGAAAAACAAATACAATTTAATTTAGAAAAGATCAGAGATGACAATTTTCGTATGAGTACTTCAGCGAAGAATGCAAAATTCACCCAGCTGTGCAGTCTAGAGTTCCCAAAAGGTACCCAATATTGTCTCGCAGCAAATGTTAATTTATATATCTATTCGTTTTCTCGTTACAAAACAAGACACCTGACTATTAAAATTGGAACATTCTTGGCCTTTTCTGTTACGTCGAGAAAGAAACGATTTTTATGAAATGCCCGAACAAAGTTTAGACACCCAAATACACGATCCGTTATGTGGACCCGTATAGATGTATTGACAGTAGAAGGAAATGGCGAGTACCCGAATTTATTGAAACATACTTATTGTTGTACCGCTGTGATTTAACATGTACTCAAATTGAGTGATACGTCCCAACTCCTCTCCTGATAGTCACTATTTCCAACACCAAATGAATATTAGCGTATAGGCTGTTCACTATTTGATGAATTCTGTAAAGGTTTAAGGACGATATATTCACATTTTTCTTTTCAGTAAGTGCATTTATAATTGATGTCTACCGTCTTGTATCGCGTGTCTAATGAAACTCATCGAGGGGGGAAAGAAAATTAAAGCAATTATTTCAATTACTGTAATATGCCGTTTGTTATGCTAATGACAGAGACCTTGCTTTTCTTATCATTAGAATCTATACTTTACAAAGCTCTATTTTAATTGCCTCTGTACAAAAATGACTTATTGTACCGTAAAACACCAAAATAAACTAAGCCTAATTACTTAATTGTCTCCCCCCTCAGCATTTTTGTGAATATATTTATTTTTAAAGTTCATTTTCACCACTTGCACGGGTAGTTTTGTCGACGATGGCCGCGATACATAAATGTGCTTTATCAATTTTATTTCAAGGAATAGTTTATTCAATCGGTGAGTTTCTATGATGGAAGTGAATACCTTTAAGGTTTCGTATATAGAAGTCTGCATGAGTAGCAAATCTTATTTAGCTTGTTTATTTTGTTATTAATATTCCTCGGAGAGGGGATTGCAATTTACAGCCTCATTATCATGATTTGTTTGCGTATATATTTAGTTCTACTATACTCAGTTCTTTTCTTCCATTCCAGGATTTTATTTCGACTTCGTATATCCTCTTATTAATCTGCCACAAACGTTGAGCCTTCAACACAGGCAAAAAAAGGATTTAGATTGTATGGTAAAAGTAAGGCAAGAAACAAGGTTAATGGAAGGCATTGTACATGCATATGTAGATGGGAACTTTACTGTAATTATATTCCTTTTGACCACAGATCGAGTTTATTTGTCAATCAAGGACTAATCTGTCCATATTGGACCAAGTGAAACATTAATGAAACTGATTACGATTTGAAATTAAGCCTAATTATTCGTTGGAGTTCAAAGGAGACTTCAAGTGGCAATTCCTTAGAAGATCCTATGTACATATGAATGGGAGACCAAAAATTGTGCAGAATGATATTTGTTTAAAAATAATTGTACTTCACATACATTAAAGTCTCGATTGTCCGTACTCCTGATTACCAAAAGAGCCTTGATTATCCGTACTTCAGATTACCAATAGAGTCTCGATTGTCCGTACACCGGGATTACCGTTAGAGCCTTAATTTTCCGTACTCTAGATTACCATTAGAGCCTCGACTGTCCGTACTCCGATTATCATTAGAGCCTTGACTGTCCGAACTCCAGATCAACATTAGAGCCTTGACTGTCCGTACTCCAGATTATCATTAAAGGCTTGATTGTTCGTATTCCAGATTATCAATAGAGTCTTGGCTGTCTGTACTCCGGATAATCATTAGAACCTTGACTGTCTGGACTCCAGATTACTATTAGAACCTTGATTGTCCGTACTCCGGATTATCATTAGAACCTTGATGTCCGTACTTCAGATTATTATTAGAGCCTTGATTGTCCCTACTCCGGTTTATCATTAGAACCTTGATTGTCCGTACTCTGGATCATCGCTGGAACCTTGACTGTCACTACTTCAGATCATCATTTGAACCTTGACTGTCCATACTCCAGATTATCATTAGAGCCTTGATGTCCGTACTCTATACTATCATTAGAGTCTTCATTGTTAGTACTTCGGATTACCATTAGAACCTTGACTGTCTGTACTCCAGATAATCATTAGAGCAGTGACTGTCCGTACTCTAGATTATCATTAGAGCATCGATTGTCCGTACTCAGGATTATCATTAGAACCATGGCTGTCCGTACTCCAGATTATCATTAGAGCCTTGTTTGTCCGTACTCCGGATTATCATTGGAACTTTGACTGTCCGTACTCCAGATTACCATTAGAGCCTTGATTGTCCGTACTCCAGATTATAATTAGAGTCTTGATTGTACTTACTCCAGATTACCCAAACAATTTTCATAATAATCCGTTCATACTGATTTCTAATTATTTCAAAGATATCCAAAATTTAATATTCTTTCGATCACGTACATTACAATTTCTTTTTACATTATTGTTATGCAACAGTACAGTATTTACTGATTTTTGATTTATTGTCTTAGGTTATATTAAGTGACAGAAGCTTGTTGAGTGGATGAAGTTATAAACATCCACATGTAAGTACGAACTGCTTATAATTTATTCAATATGCACGTAAACTAGTCACATACGTACCCTCATAAGCAAATATAAGCTAGAAGTAAATTTAAAACCGCGACACACACTGATGTTGTACATCACAACACTTTTAGAGATATGTCCACCATTGACTAATCGGGATGTGCAAAACGTAATTAGGTCTAGCTTGATTGTTGAAGGCGGAAAACTGTTTATCGGGCTCTTAAGTCCAGAAACCTACTTCTCTAGCAAAATTGATCTAAAAAATGAAGTATCCAACCAAAAGATGTACCTTTGCTTTTTTATTCGGTTCAGCTTCTGAGACATCAGTGACACCTGCTGTTTTCTAATGGCCGTCTGAAGTGGACAGAAATGTTTTTGTCAAAAACCAATATGGCGGCCAATTGCACCCCTGTCTCTGTGTAGTATATATTTGTATGAACTGCATTATACATGTTATAGAGAGCAAGAAAGGGATTGGTTTAGTTGAATTTACATTTAATAAAACCAGTTCGTACTCACAGGTGGATGTATACAACACAATTCACTCAGCAAGTTCCTGTGGGATACGTATATTATGTCCGCACGCTGTACTATATTTTCTTTCGAACTACTTGGACCTATAGTTCGTGTTTAAACGGAAATACACACAAGCAGAAAGTTTTGTACAACGATGATGATTGGCTGGCTCTTTCTCTCTCCCGTGCTTATGCGTTTCAATTTTTTCTCTCTATGGTTTCATGGTTAAATTCCTATTAACAGTAGAAACACCTATCTGCCAAATATTTGTCATTTAACGAGCTGTAGGAATTTACTAAGTGGTAGAGAAACGAAGTCAATGTTTTGTAATAATTATCGTAAGGTTCGACTGGCGCATAGGTAATGTCATTGCCTTACCTATGCGTCAGTCAAACCCGATATTCAACTCTGCTAAATAAATAACTTAGGGCGTGATATTGCCTTTACCGTATTCTCATTGAATTTAACAGCCACTACCTGAGTGAAGTATATTTTTAAATGAAATATTATCAAATGGAATTCAAGGGATATCAAAGTGATACATATTATCCAATGGAATTCAAGGAATATCAGATCAGATACATAGTGTCAAAGGGAATCCAAGGGATATCAAAGCATATATATATATATATATATATATATATATATATATATATATATATATATATATATATAACTATATATATATATATATATATATAATGGAATCGATGGTATGTCAAATCCGATACATAGGGTTTTGCGTACAAAGCATAATCCTCGAAGTACTCTTTCACGCTTCAAACGATGGTGAAAATTGCAAATAACATTTTTTATCACGAAATTAATCGAGACCAAAATGAATTGATTTAATAAAAATTATAGAAAACTTCATTAACATTTATTTGTTTATAAAACATGTATGTACTTTGTTTTTAACGAGACTTATAAATCAGTTTCAGAAAGTGTCTGACAATAAAATATAAGGCATCGTGTTTATATATATTGCTCTAAATTACTTATAAATAAAACTTTCAGTTGAGGAAAATAATTGAAAATACAAATTGTAGATATTTTATGGAATCATATAATAATTTAGACTTGTACATAAATGCTAGAAACCGGACCTGGTAAGAGTTATCCCCCTTTCATTGTAAATCGTTCCTTTACTTATAAAGATTTATGTATAGATTATATCAGTTATGTACGTCAGCAATGGAATGTACACCATATTTATGTACTCCTTTACAAAGGATATAATGCTATAGAAAGTAATTCTAGGCGTACGGTAATTAAATAAAATCGATTTTTAAAAACAATATTGAAACAAAGGAAGGTTTTTTTGTTTGTTGGGGTGGGTGAGTGAATAGATTTTGAAGTTTGTTATAAGTAATTCATTCTTAAGCCCCAATATAATATTAATAATGTCTATTATATTATTAATAATATTAATAATATCATTCTTGGCGCTTACAGAAGATATAACACATGCATTTATGATGGTCTATAATGAGATTAAATAGTGCTTAGGACGGTCAGGAATCCTATGTTTGTGTATGAATGTGTGTGCGTGTTTGGGCCGGGGTGGACTTTGCGGAGTTTTTGTTTTTCTCTTTTTTACTTTTAAAGTTTATAATGTTTAGAAGGTCTAGAACGATATGTTTATAGCGTTCTTGATGGTCTTGATGAATGCTGAAGGTTTAGGTCAAGAATATGTTTATAGCGTTCTTGATGGTCTCGATGAATGCTGAAGGTTTAGGTCAAGAATATGTTTATAGCGTTCTTGATGGTCTCGATGAATGCTGAAGGTTTAGGTCAAGAATATGTTTATAGCGTTCTTGATGGTCTCAATGAATGCTGAAGGTTTAGGTCAAGAATATGTTTATAGCGTTCTTGATGGTCTTGATGAATGCTGAAGGTTTAGGTCAAGAATATGTTTATAGCGTTCTTGATGGTCTCGATGAATGCTGAAGGTTTAGGTCAAGAATATGTTTATAGCGTTCTTGATGGTCTCGATGAATGCTGAAAGTTTAGGTCAAGAATATGTTTCTAGCGTTTACAGGTCAATAATTAATTCGCTTGAAAGTGTGATAGAGTGAGGTTTTGTGGTGTTGTAGAGGCTTTGGTTTTAGGGGCCTTGCAATAATACGCTTGAAAGATATCTAGAATGAGATTTTATGGTGTTGTAGAGGTCCAGTAATGTTTTGCTTCAATGGGTTCCAAACTTGTATTTTATAGTGTTGTAGAGGCTTTGGTATTGGAGGCCCGGCAATGATATGTTTGAAAGGGTTCTAGAATGAGATTTTATGGTGTTGTAGAGGTCCAGAAAAGGGTTCTATCATTGTATTTTATAGTGTTTAGAGACTTTGGTTTAGTGACCAAAGAATGTTATGCTTCAAATGGCTTTAGAATAAGATTTGTAGTGTTGTACAAGCCCACAAATGATTCGTTTAAAAGAGTTCTATAACAAGATTTTGACTTTGGGTTTAGAGGCCCAGGAATGTAATGCTTGAGAGGGTTTCACAATGAGATTATATAGTGTTGCAGAGACTCTGGTATTACAGGCACAAGGTCTAGAATCAGATTTTACAGTATTTTGGTGACTCTGGTTTAGGAGGCGCAGGAATCGTATGCTTTGAAACGACGCTAGAATTAAATTGTATGGTGTTTAGAGACTCGGGAATGAGATGCTTCAAAAAGTTCTAGAATGAGACGATATATCATTATAGAGGCTTTGTTTTTACAGACGCAAGTTTCTAGAAACATATGTTATAGTATTTTAGAGGCTCTGGTTTTAGAGGCTTGGGAATGATAGACTTCGAAACAGTTCTATAGGTATATTTTATAATACTTAGACGGATAGGATTGGTAGTTTTTGAGAGGGTTATAGAAGAAGATTTTATAGTGTTTTACAGGCGCTGGTTGTAGAAGATCGGGAATGATATGGTTAGACGCGCTCTCAAATGATATTTAATAATGCTTTTGGTCTCCAATGATATGCTTAAAAGGTGAATTGTGCTCAAAAATGGAGTGGTCGGAAAATGATATATTTGATAAATAAGATATATAAATATGGTTCTTGAGGCAACAGTTAGGTCTCTTCGATTTCATTTTTAATAATATTTTTTATAAATCAATTTTATTAATGTTTTCGAGGGTCAGGAATGATATGATTTGATAGGTTCGAGAGTTATATCTTTATAACGAGTTTCAAAAACACAACGAATATGATCTATTTACAGTGTTTACAAAAGGGTTTAATAATATGCTTAGTAGGGCGTTAAAATTATTTGTTTGTAATGGTTTAAGAAGAATTTTGATAATATGATCTAACATACTGGGTAAAGTATAGAATTTAAAATGATTTTCTAGAAGAACCGCAAATGATATCTTTATTGTGTTTAAAATAGGTTTTAATAATATGCCCAAGTAGGCTTTTTAAATGATATGTTTAAATGTTTTCTAAGGATATGTTTTAAAAATCAACGATATACTTAAATATATATCTATAGTCGAGGTGCGTGGTATCATCGGTTTACTGCGGTTGTTTTTTATCCCGTGGTACGTATCACGGTACTTTTCCACTGTACCGGTACTTTGGTAGTTTCTGTCAGCAAGGAATGTACGGAAATTCAGGAGTAATCTGGTTATGAAAATTCAATGATATTAACAGTGTCTTTTCATTTATTATGACAAAGTAATTAAAAAACTAGTATTCTTTTGTACAAAACATTTTTATCTATCACAAATTAATGTTGAATATTACAAATATTAGTGTATTTATGATCACTTAATCACTTTGTAGTCCGATCAACGATCTCTCTAATGTCAGTACAATGTACGTTACAGGGTCTTATTTATAGTGTAAGCTTAAATATCCCACTTTAGTTAGTTTTTAGATGTCACCTTATACAACAATTAACATACATATAGCAAATTCATAGATCATAAAAAACTGATTAATTAATTGCTCGCCGGGTTGGGGAGGGTGTTGAGCTTTCTTTTGAGCTGAGGTATTTTATTTTCTTTCATCTCAAGAGAATTATAATTTTCCAAATAAATGATTTTAAAATAGTGTTATTATGCTATAAATCAGAACAAGATATTCATTCGAGCTATTAACAGACTGAATGTTTTTTTGTTTGTTTGTTTTTTGTTTTTTTTTTTGTTTTTTTTTGCTTTTAAAGTATATAAGGCCCCTGCCGCAGAACACTAGATTATCGGTCTCCTCTAACATAATTGCAGTATACCGTAGTACGTATAGATTGATGCACCAGTTCTTTATATATACACTAAGCCTGACGTGGATATATAGGGGTCCATGGCGTTTCAAATGTAGTCATTTGACTTTTTGCAGTCAACATGAAACGATCGCATCATTTCGTAAAGAAAGGAGAAGAAAGTAAGAGGCAGAAACGTGATTTATCGCCTCGCACAGTAGCTGAAGTCTTGGCTCAAATTCATGCCAGTGATTTTGAAGATGAGATGAGTGAATCAGAATCCAGACCCAGAGAGTCTATACCAAGTCCATCACCACCAGTAAACCCTGAAAATTACTACCACATTCGAGAAAGCGACAAACGCTCCTCCAGAAAATTAGAACTACGGCCTACACGTACGCGGTGAAGTTTAAAGATTTCAAGTCCGACGTACCGTTGGAGAAAGCAGAAGAGTTCATCACCGATGTGTGGGATTCTTTGTTAACCACACTGAAACAGCAATGGGAAGCCACACTGAAACAGCAATGGGAAGCCAAAGAAGACGATCGCTTGAGACATTCCATTCATCACGACAGCTTGAAGTCCCCCGTTTGGATCGAGTTTAGCAGCCCGGCAGAACTGACACCTTCCAAAGTCATGGACAAGATTTAACACATGCAACAATCCAACGACAAGTTTCACATCACCGACGAAAAAGCGACACTGTTCATGACCCACGTATGTCTTCCCCAAGGGACCGGACGCAAAACGGTGTTACTGGTGGACAACCTTCGCAGCATCAAGCGTAGCATCGTTCAAATTAACAACCCTCAAGACAAGATGTGTTTAGCCCGTGCCATTATGGTGGGACGAACGTATGCAGACAAGAACGACATGACAGAATGGAAAAGAGACTGGAAAACTATTCAACGATCGGACCGAGCCAAACAACGAAGAGAAGCAGAACTCCTGTTACAGCAAGCGGGGATATCCAAAGACACACCCTGTGGTATTCCTGAAATGCAAAAATTGCAAGACGTCTTAGCCCCACGCTACACCTTGAAAGTGTACCCTAAAGAAGTGCGTGGACCTCTGTTATTTCGAAGCAAAGATTTCAAAGACGGAAAATACATTCATGTCTATCATGACGATGAACATTTTGATGCCATTACCAGTATCACTGCATTCCTAGGAAATGGTTATTATTGCGAGAAATGTGACTATGGCTATAACAATCGAGAGCAACACAAACATTGTGGATCAAAATGCTGTGGATGTTTGGCCTCTAAACCCTGTCTGGACGAAGGACAAGAACGAGTGCATTGCCCAGCTTGTCAGCACACGTTTGTCAGTCCAACTTGTTACCAGCAACATCTAGAGACACAAGGTTCACAACAGAAATATGCTTGTCAGCTCCTGAGATTGTGCCCTACTTGTGGATAAGGCATACGTACCAATAATATCAAGGCGCACGTCTGTTCAGGAAAGAAACGACGTCACATTTGTTGCCAAATCGTGGACTTGGAACACCAATGCTACATTCAAAAATACCAATCCAAACATGAAGAAGAAGATAATGACCAGAAGAAAGGCAATTTCATCTTTTTCGATTTCGAATGCATGCAAGAGACTGACATTCACATTCCTAATTTCTGCGTGGCTCATCGAGCGTGTGAGAAGTGCATCCAAGAGCCTATCTTGAGTCATTGCCCTCACTGTAGCAAGATTCCTGGAGGACGTGAAAAAATCTTTCGGGGACCGAACACGCTGGCCGATTTCGCCCAATGGATCTTAGACCCTATCGACAAAACGTGGAGCCAAGAGGACATCGAACGTTACGGAGATTGTCATCGCCATGCTACGGTGATGGCTCACAATTTCGCGGGATACGATGGGCAATTTCTTCTCAGATACTATACGGAAAAAGGCACCGAACGTCCTAAGGTGACTTTGAACGGAGCCAAAATCATTTCCATGCAAGTGGAACAAATGCAGTTTAAAGATTCGATGAGTTACTTGGCTATGCTTTTGAGCCGAATGCCTGAAACGTTTGGAATGACAGAAATGGGCAAAGGCTATTTTCCGCACTTTTTCAATACCGAAGCCAATCAACACGCCGTTCTAGCCCATTTGCCTGAGCATCACTAATATGACCCCGACAACATGCGTACCGAACAACGAGAAGCTTTCTACGATTGGTACCACACTCACGCCTCGAGCCCCTTTGACTTTCAGGAAGAAATATTTAAATATTGTCGTTCCGACGTGGACATTTTACGGCGTTGCTGTGGAAAATTTCAAGAACTGTTCATCGAGCGTGTAGGAATCGATCCTTTGAAAGAAACCTGCACCATTGCCAAAGCGTGTTCCTTAGTGCACCGCCAAAGATTCATGCCCGAAAACACCCTGGCTGTCATTAGTCCTCAAATGACAAATTTTGTCAAAGGTCAATACTCGGTCAAAGCCCTACGCTGGTTACATTACTTGTGCGATAAGGAAGACAAATGGATCCAACATGCTCGCAACGGAGTAGGCGAAAAAGCCTTCGGAAGGTATTCAGTGGATGGTTGGGACTTAGAAAACCCCAAGATCGTGTACGAGTTTAATGGGTGCTTATTTCACGGATGTCCCATCTGCTACCCTCAACGTAACACGACAAATCAGTTTTTACAACGGACCATGGAAGACTTATACCAGGCCACTTGTCAACGTCGCTTGAAGTTAGAAGAGCAAGGATACCAAGTAGTAGAAATGTGGGAACATGAGTACGATCACCGTTTGAAAACCGATCCCGAGTTTAAGAGCATCGTGGAAAGTTACAAGTTGGTGGACCCGCTGAACCCGCTAGACAGCTTGTACGGAGGACGGACGAATGCCACCTGTTTGCTGTATCAAGCCGACGAGGAGAAAGGAGAGGAAATCAGATACTTGGACGTGTGTTCTCTGTATCCGTACGTGTGCAAATATTGTCACTTTCCCGCAGGGCACCCGCTATTGGTGACGGAACACATCGACGTGGACAACATTCGACAATACGAAGGATTGATCAAATGCAAAGTCTTGCCTCCCACGAACTTGTACCATCCCGTTTTATCTCATCATTGCCAAGGAAAACGGATGTTTCCCTTGTGTCGTACTTGTGCCGAAACATGCAGCCAAGACCGACCTTGTCAGCATAGCCAGGAAGAACGCACCTTGACGGGAACGTGGGTCAGCGTGGAATTGTTTAAAGCTCTGGACTTGGGATACCAACTGTTAGAAGTGTACGAAATTTACCACTTTCCCAAGGCAGAAAAATACCACAAGGGCGACGAGATTCAAAAAGGCATTTTCGCAGACTACGTGAATGCCTTTTCAAAACTGAAACAAGAAGCCAGCGGCTATCCTTCCTGGTGCCACACTCCCGAAGGCCAAAATAAATTCAAGGAGAAATACTGGGAGCAGGAAGACAGCACTTTAGACCACGTGGAGAAAAACGAAGGAAGGCGATCATTTGCCAAATTCATGTTAAATTGCTTGTGGGGCAAAATGGCACAACGACCGTGTTTACCCAAGACGGAGTATTTGACAGAACCTTCCCGCTACTTCCAGATGATTCACGACAAAACGAAATACATGAAACACGTGGACATCCTTCGTGAGGACTTGATCTTAGTCAATTACGAAGAAGAACTGGACTTTGTAGAAGCCGACGATTTTGGAAATGTCATCATTGTACCTTACGTGACAGCCCATGCTCGCTTAAAATTGTACGATGCTTTAGAACTGTTAGGAGATCGTGTACTGTATTTTGACACGGACAGTTGCATCTAGATCAATCGTCTGGGTCAACAGCACCCTAACATCGAAGGAGACCGTTTAGAGGTCAGGACGTACGAGCATCCCGACGACAAGATTCTAAGTTTTGCAAGTGGCGGTCCCCAAAATTACGGCTACGAATACCGTGACCCACAAGGAGAAGTGCACACGGAGTGTAAAGTGAAAGGATTGACTCTCAATTATCGCACCAGTCGACTGGTGAACTTTGGTGTCTTGAAAGAATCCTTGCAGTCTGGACAGGATGTAAAATTTAAAGTGACCACCCACGAACCGCACAAGATTGTACGTTTACCCACACATCAAATCGTCAGCCGGTCCTTGGAAAAAAGTCTATTAAATCGTGTACCAGAAGCGAGTACGGCTTCCCAACCACTTCATTTTACCGTACCGACACGTCAATATTGGTCAGCATATAAAAAAGGGACAACGTCCAAGACAATAGTTTATTGTCACTACCAACGTCAAGCAAGAAAGATGAATCCTTTCAAACAGCAAGTATCGAGAGTAAGACTCAAGTCCAACGAGGAACTCGAGTACGATGCTGTGCCTTGCGATGGCAGCGATGCCGTACGCTATGACCTCAGCGATTCAGTATCACATCACGGAAATTTTGCTACGACTGTACCTACCATGGAAAGTGATACAGTGCGTGTCAAACCTGACTGGTGCAAAAGCGATGCCACTCGTCATCGTACGTCTTTTGACTTTACTGGTTTTCATGGTGGATGTCATCATTATGAAACCATGCGGTTACCACCCTACGGATGTCATCCCAGACTGAGCAAACTCCTGCATATTTCACCGTACACTCATCGAAATGAACCTGTGAAAGACGAATGTTCGTTCCCTGTGCGTTTGCCTGAATACTGCGACTCTGAAAGTCGGATCCAAACCTTCCGAGGACTATGGTGGAAATATCTGGGAGGACCTACGCCCGAAGAATTAGCTAGAGCCGGATTTATCTACTTGGGCGAAGGGGATAAAGTCAAGTGCTTCAGTTGCAGTGTATCACTTCACGAGTGGGAGAAGAAAGATTGTGCTTACCTGGAACATGCTCGATGGTCTCCAGATTGTCACTACCTACCTTTCGTGGGGCCTAGTCATTGAAGTGGGCGTACCATGTCGTTTAAAAAACCAGCTGCTTGGCTAGGAGTCAAACGTTGGACAACCCCATGACAAGTATTTAAACCCCATTGGAAAAATAATTTTCAAACATTACCAAACGAATTGCAAGACAAGATCTACAAGCACATTTGGCCGGGACTTGCCAGAGCAAAATCTCAATGGGTGACTGAGGAACTTTTATGCCGAGAAACTCACAAGAGGAAATTGACAAAAGTCAACAAACAAGTCCGATTTCTCTGGATCAAGTGTGCATTCTTCCGAATATTTTGCTTTAGACTATTTACATTAGAAGATTTTAATGACATTCTTGACCGTTTCCTGGAATGGCAGTGGCCAGAAATTACTCAGTAGATTTGTTACTTTCGCTCTAGGAGAAGTGTTTGACTGACATGGTCATGGATACTTTACAACAGAACATTTGTGGCTTGCCTGTGAAGAAGAGAGAGCGCATTTACCGCGAGTTGGTGAAAATACAAGTGAAACGCAAGGAACAATTGCATCCGTTACGTCACCGATGTTTGAACCACTGGTACCTAAATGCTATAAAAGGACTGATTCTGATGAAAGCGTTCCAATGGTCAGACATTGTTCGACTACCCCTGTGCGAGAAGGATTAGTTTGTTACTGATTCTTTTTACTACAAGGTAAACATACTGCAACGAATTCCAGAAGTTAGAGGGTTACCAAAATCTGTTACACAATGTAAACTTAGTTCAAAAGGACACTTCTGAACGGTGTGTAATGTGTAAGTTAGTGACTAACCAATTTAGATTTACTACTGGAGTACGACCATCTCTGTGCAGAATGTACACTTATTGCCTCCGACAAAAAGAGGTATAAAAACGGACTACCATGCCACGACCTTTATCATTCGTGATACAACAGATTCCGTGGAAGGAAATCAACGACACTATTCAAATGGTGGAGGATTACGATCGTCTATTACGAGAACTGTGTCCATTGAATTGGTGTTTGTCTTAGTGACTTGCTTTCTGGGATTTCGTTTGCCAGCCGATTCTTTGTGGACTCTTTACGAACAGTACATACCACTCCAAAAAGTATGAAAGTGGTCCCTTTAAATGTACACGAAAAACTCATTCTGCTCAAAGCTTTGCGCTTTCATCTCGATACTTCTCGACAAGGTCTACAGGAAAGAAAGATTCGTCAACTTTTAGGTACTGAAGATGTGTACGATGATGTGTGTGTAGCTTGTGACTTACACCCTCACTGGAAAGATGTACGTGACTGGAAAAGTTGGGGTATGAGGCTTGGACAAAACAAGTGGCACACTATGCCCAAGATTTGTCATCCTAAAAAATTAAAACATTCATTGAAAAAAGTAACTTTTAAACCAGTGTTAGTGCCAGTGCCAGAAGAAGAAGAAGTCGTGACCGAGGAAAACCACTCTCTTCAGGACAGGACCGTTATCGACAACCCCGAAAAGCCATTCCAGGAGGACTCCTGTGTGACTGTGCCAAGGAGTGTAGAGACTCTAAGAGCATTACACACTGTCCCTACGATACCAACTCTTGATAACCACAAATGTTGTACAGAGACTTGTTTATATTCCACTATGATTGTTTTGATGTGTCTTTTATTCATGTACTTAACCATTTGGCTTTTATGTATTTTTGTCTTTCGTGTTGTTCACAATTAAAGGTGACAATAAACGTGTCCTGAAAAAGTATAAAAACTCTTGTCTTGCTTGTCCTCCTGTCAAAAGTGACATTCCTTACACTACTACTATGGCTACCTCTACTGTCTCTGCTCCCTCTTCCTCCACTGTCAAAGTCATCGACGAACACGTAGATCGGACTAGTTGGGAGGTCTTGTATCTTCGCCATCCCTTTAACATGCTCATTGCCAAACCGAGCGGTTCAGGCAAAACCGAATTTGTCAAACGTTTGATCGAGCATAAACATTATTTGATCAATCGTCCACCTCAACGAATTGTGTGGTGTTACAAAGAGTGGCAATCGGCGTACAGCCTTCTGCGAGAAAGTCAAGGCGATTCCATCGTCTTTGTGGAAGGCATTCCTGGCGAAGACGACGGGATCGTGTCTGACCCTAGTCAAACCCATTTGGTTATTTTTGACGACATGTTAGGAGAAGACGAAGAAAAAATTAAACTGGTTTGCGCGCAAAGGGCATCATCTTAATGCCAGTGTCATTTACATCACTCAAAATGTGTTTCAACAAAGTAAAGCCCATCGTACCATCAGTCTCAATGCTCATTACGTGGTCTTGTTTAAAAGCCCTAGAGACAAATCGCAAGTGCAAGTCTTAGCCAAACAATTAGGAACGCCTTGGCTGACTCATACGTACGACGATGCCACTCAAACCCCACACGCTTATTTACTCGTGGATTTAAAACCCACCACTCCCGATTATTTGCGATTTCGTACCCATCTGTTTCATCACTGGTGCCAAGACGAAGGGCCTGTCGTGCACAGGTCCCCGTCGTCGACTTAACAACCACAACCACAACAACCAAAAAGCAATCTATAAAAATCTCGGTCACTTTGGGTCTGTCTCACATGACGTCCCTTCAGTCTCATCTTCCCGTCAAATTGATTCGTGCCTTGTACGTCATCAGTCGCGAAAAAAATCCACAAATACGTGCTCGTGTCTAAGAAGCTAGTCTCAAAGAAGTCTTACGATGGTTTACTGTGACAGCACGTCATTTACTGCAAGGTATCATTCAGATTCCACATGAAACCAAAGGTTTTTTTTTTTTTTTTTTTTTTTGTTGAGAGAAACATAGCAGACTTGACGCAACTGACTGATCATCGCATCGACACTCAAACCAAAAAGCAAATCATTTTGAAACCTGGATGAAGTGGTTCTCTAGGAGGTGTCATCATTCGTTCCCTTTTAAAATGGGATCCCAATGCTCCCAAAGTCGTCCCCAAGAAAAAAGCCACTCCTCAACGTACCCAAAAGAAAAAGCAAAAGCAACGGTGTCAAGACCAGGTTACAGCCACAAAAAAACAGCTTCTACTCGCAAGAGAGGTACTGCCGCCAGGACGCAATCTTACATTCGCAAACCACGATCTGCCACAACAACGGTGACTGCGTCTCCAGTAACCTCAACATCTTCCACTTCTCCGTTGCTGGTGATGCCTGCCAAACCCGATTTGACACGTGTCTTTCCTAATTTGATGAAAACTTCTCCTTCAGCGTTGACACCCTCTTCCTCATTAGCGGCAGTAGCCACTGCTCACAAAGTACCTGCCCCCAAAATCAAAGTCCAAGAGAAATCAGTCATGTTAAAGGGTTTACTGGATTTGCCCATGCAAGAACTGTCCCGACTGAGTCCGTTGCGAGGCCCTCCACGACGTGTGATGCCTGCCATGAAAATGATACGACGAGGCGACAATTAGTGGCGACGCATTCCAGTATAAAAAAGACCTGAGGAAAACGATTGGGATTAGTGTTTTTGTGCTCCTGAACGCCCAAGGATTCCCCCTCCAAGACGTGCACACCGTCGTTCTTCTGTCCAAAAAGGAAAAAGAAAAGGAAAAGGACTGCCTCCTCGTTTAGCCAAACATTGGGACATGTTGTCCGTCCTGACCAAATCTCCTCCACCCATGCGAAAGCAACTCATTCAAACCGCCTCCAAAGACGTCATCGATACCGTGAGCGAATGTTGTCTGAATGTCTTGAAAGGCACGATACCTTTGTCTAAACATCAGAAAGAATGCTTAGCCAAACGTCGACACGTTCTTCGCCAAATGGTCCAAAGGAAAATCCCCATTCGTCAAAAGAAAAAGATATTGGTGCAATGCGGAGGAAGTTTATCCCTGTTAGCACCCTTGCTGGGAACCATAGGAGGACCCATTCTGAAAGGAGTATTGGGAACGTTTGGAAGAATCCTGGGATAAAGATGAAAGGCCAAGAAGATAAAATGGACCTCTGGAATCAAAAGATCTCAGACGTGACCCTTGAAATCCAATGGAAGGACGAAAACTGGCTTTAGTGCCTTACAAACGATGGATGGAATACCATCGTTGGCAAGAACAACGAACCCGGCATTTACCTCCCAATCCTCATTTGACCGAAATGTCCCAGTTACAACACGAATTGCAATCATTGATGGATCGCAGCGATTTGTCAGAAAAGGAAAAATCGCAAAGGTACGGTCAGTTGTTACAACGACTGCAACTCTTTCACCAGAAAGCTTTAGACGAAACAGAACTACCCACTCTGAAAGATTTTAAGGCCTTGATGAAAAGTTCACCACTACCACCACCCTCAGCGGTCAAGACAGATGCAGCCCCACGGATGTCTGAGGAAGAAGAGGCACGAGAAGTCTTTCAAACACCGTCAGCAGCTCTCATCCTTAGTAAGACTGCATCGTCCTTGTTGACCCCTTCCCCTACACCCCAACGAAAAGAACGTAAAGCTTGGGTTAAAAAGATGATGTCCACTCCGCCTTCGACAGAAGTGAAAAAGAAAGAAGGGAAACCAGAAGTGAAAAAAGAAAAGAAGACCAAAGCCATTCCATTACCACCACCGCCACTACCACCAAAACTACCTCCGACTTCTACTCCTGTGACACATCGGACACGTAAAGCCGTTTCTAAACCACTTCAGAGTAGCAGCAGCGAAGAGTGGACCACTTGTTAAAAAACGGAGAAGATGTTAGCTAGCATTTACTACAATCCATCCCATCCTGCAGGTTACGGAGGAGTTCAGAAATTGTATCGTGCTGCCAAAACTCGACTGAAAAGTGTTCGTTTACCTCAAGTGCAACGCTGGTTACAAGAATAAGCCACGTACACCTTACACAAACCAATTCGACGAAAATTTTCTAGAAGTCGCACCCGAGTGGAGGCCATCGATCATCAATGGCAAGCTGATTTAACCGATGTCTCTCATTTGGCCACCTACAATCGTGGCTACAAATATTTGTTTTGTGTCATCGACGTCTTTTCCAAATTTGCTTGGGTCGTACCATTGACTTCCAAATCGCGCAGCGAGTTAGTGCAAGCCCTCAAACTGGTGTTGAAACAAAGCGGGCGCCACCCTCTTCGTTGGCAAACCGACAAAGGCACCGAATTCCTGAAACAAGCTTTCCAAAAAGAATTGAAGAAACGTGACATTCAATTTTTCACCACCGAGAATCCCGAAATCAAAGCCAGCATCGTGGAACGTTTTCATCGCACCTTGAAAGAACGCATGTGGAAATATTTTGCGCATCAACACACTCTTAAGTACATCGACGTCTTGCCACACCTAGTCCAAGCGTACAACCAATCTTACCATCGGAGCATCGGACGTGCCCCCCCCCCCCAAGAAGTGACTCTCGACAACGAAGTGACCGTCTTCGTGCGTCTGTTTGGTACGTCCCCAACGGTGACTGTCCCCAAGAAAGGTGGAGTGTTGGTAGCAGGAGATTGGGTGCGCATTGGCAAAAGCAAACGCACTTTCGACAAAGGTTACTTACCCAAATGGACCACCGAATTGTTTCGTGTCACTGAACGTGTGCGTGGCCGTCATCCTCTCGTCTATAAATTGGAAGACATGAACGGGGAAGTGTTAAAAGGAACGTTTTTCTTGCCCGAGTTACAACGCGTGACCTAAAAAGAAGACGACGTCTACGAGATCGAAAACATTCTCGATCGAAGAACCCAAAAAGTGGGAAAACGATGTGTCAAAGAAGTCAAAGTAGGTTGGAAAGGATATCCTCCCAGTTTTGACTCTTGGATCGACGCTTCGCAAATCATCGACTATAAAAAGAAGTGACCATCATGCCCTTCAACACAACCTCAGCTACAGCAGTGACCACTCCTTCGCCCAGTTCTTCTCTGCAAGATCTACAAAAGCAACCCTTGTGGGTGTAGTGTGGAGAACCTGTGCCTAAAACGCAAATCGTCTTTTTCTGCCAGATCTTTGTGGTGTATTGTGTCATCGGTGCTGCCATTGCCAATTTGAGTTTGCAACAAGGAGACAACCAATTGTGGAACGTTTTACTCAGCAGTTGCATCGGTTACCTTCTTCCCAATCCGTCTCTGAAATATTCCTCTAACGGGAACAACAACGTGAGTCTTGCGTCCAACGTCAGTCCCCCTTCCAACAGTCACCCTAACCAACCTCTTTTAGACCCTCCTCTGACTTTCAGCGACCTCTCGGACACTAGAACTCTGGAATTATGAACAACCAATTTTACTTAACGTTACCCAGTGACAGTTCCATGGAGGTGTTTCCCAATAACACTTTGTGCTGTTTCATGGCCAGATTTCCTCAGGACATCCAATTGGATCACGAAGCCCATTGGGAAGTGGCTTTAGTGGAAATAATTCACCCTACACAAATCAAACACATCGTCTAAAATCAAAACACTTTTACGGTAGTTCATGACCCTCAAGTGCAAGAAGCCTTGGATGAACGTGCCACTGCAGCTGACTCTATGAAAACACAAGACCCCAAAACTAATCGCTCCACTTATCTGTTGAAAATTTCCCCAGGCTATTATTTTAGTGGTCAACATTTGGTGAACGCCATTGCTGACAGGTTCAGTTTCATGTTTGGTAAAGTCTTGGAGAAAACCAGAAGAAGTGTCACGATTGAGTACCACAAAATAACTCGTTGCCTACTGATCAAATTTTCAGAGGACAAAGTATTGGCCATTACATTTTGTCCTGAATTGTATGATATTTTGGGTGGAGACCCCAAGATGATCAGGATTCGAAAACGAAATACCAGCCGTTACTGGCAACTTGGATTTTGCGAAATATTTTCGATTCCCTGTAGAAATGAACCATGGACTGAATTTGATCTTTGTGTACTCCGATGTGATGGAGTACAACGTGGTGGGACACACCTCCGTACCGTTACTGCGTGTCATTCCTTTCAAAGTGGATTCTGCCACGTCCGCTGAAGAGTAAGGTGGAAACACCTATCTTGTTCACCGAGAATTTGTACATCATCACTATTTACCAGTCAGTAAGTCGTATTTCGATACTGTCAACATTACTATAAAAGGAGATCTGGGACAAAATATTCCATTCACCAAAGGGAAAGTCACAGTGAAACTCCATTTTCGAAAACGATTACTCTAACCTCTTGTCAGTCATGTATCCTGTGTACCAAGGAGTCGCTCGACAACGAGGACATGGTTTAGGAGATATACTAAAATCGGCCTTTCGCTCGGTGGCTCCCGTTTTGAAACCGATGGTGACACGGGGATTGCACGCCTTGAAAGATGCCGCTCTGAAGCACGGCAAAGAATTTCTCCACAATGTCATCATCGACAAACAAAACCCCAAAGAAGCTTTCTTGAGAGCAGGCAGAAATGTTTTGTTTCAAACGGGCAAAGACATTTTGGGCCGATGCGAAACTCCTATAAATGCCCTGAACGCCACCAAGTCAGACATTTCTGCTTCCCTAACGCCTCAGCAAGGACGAGGCAGAAAGAGACGACGATGGCACCCTTTCAGAGGACTTCACACCCTCAGAGCTAGAAAGACTAAGAAAAGAAGAACTGCCCGAGACTTAGACGTTTCTGAGTATTAAATCACACACAAAAAGAAAGAAAGAAAATGATGCACCGAGAGTCTTGTGCCTGTTCCAGGTCCGAACTGGAACTGTTTTCCATGTCACCCACTATGATGACGATGCAAGAATCCCAATGGGTCGAATTTCATCCCGTCTCCTCTTTTATGAATTCAGCTCCCATCGAGTTTGAAATCAAAGGACTGCCCGAAGATTACATCGATCTGAATATCAATTACTTGTATCTGAAACTCAAAGTGATCAAAGCAGACAACACCAATCCGGGAGCCGATGCTGGAGTAGTTCCCGTCAACAATTTCATGCATTCCTTGTTCAACGAAGTGGATTTGTACTGCGTACCTGGAAAATCTCTTGACGTACGGAAAAGAGGCCAAGAACACTCATCTGGATGCTTGCGTGTTTGGAAACCTGACACCGCAGGCGAGAACAAGTTTAATGACACAGACCTGAGAGCAGATGACAATCCTCAAAATCCTCACAATGTGGGTTTTAACAACCGTTGAAAGAAAATCCTACAAGGACGTAGTTTAGAACTGATGGATCGTTTGCATTTAGACATGTGGTTGCGAGACAAGTATATTCTCAACGGAGTGGATATTCGCCTGAGATTGAATCGTAACAGTACCGCTTTCCTTTTGATGACTCATGCCAACGAGTACAAAACCATCATCCAAGAAACCAGACTTTACGTGCGTCGCGTAGAAGTGTTACCTAAAGCGGGAAACGACATCAGTCACACATTGAGCAGAACAACCGCCAAGTATCCGATACAACGCGTAGAAGTGAAAACTTCACCATTGCTGCTGGACTCCGATCCAAGATCGAAGATCATCTGTTCCAAGGACAGTTACCCAAACGTTTAATAGTTGGTATCGTCAGCAATGCAGCCCTCAACGGAGCCCACGATCAAAATCCTTTCCAGTTTAAGCACTACAGAGTGTCCAAGGTCGAAGTCAGTCGCGATGGCATGACCTTGTGTACCAGGCCCTTCGAACCTAACTTTACCAAGAATAATTACTTGAGATTGTACTTGTTCCTGTACGAAGCTACCGGACAGCTAGGGACCAACACCAGTCACGGTATTTCGTATGAAGATTATGAAGGAGGTTACACTTTGTGGGCCTTTGATTTCACTCCAGACCAAGGCAGTGACGAGGGACATTTCCACCCTATAAAATCCGGTCAACTGCGTGTGGAACTTCAGTTTGCAGAAGCTCTCGCCGAGACGGTGAACGTCATCTTGTATGCCGAATTCGATAATACCATAGAAATTAACAGTTTGAGAGAAGTCATTGTAGACTATTAGAAACTATGGAAGACTCTTATCCCTCTTTGAAAGGAGGAGAAACTATGGACATGGAATGGGAGGATACCGTGAAAGCTGAACCCCAAGACAAAGACGAAGAGGACAGGTAGTGGTCAAGTCTTGATGGCCAGAACAAGAATAACATTTTAATGTCCTGTTTTGCTAAACACCTGACGGATAAACTTACGGAATTAGTCAAATTCAACACGATAAATGTCTGATGATGAACCAAGAAGAAACATTGGACGAGTATCTGGACGACGCTTGGAGTCTCACCTCGGAAGAAGCAGTGTTGCATGAGTGGTATAAAGGCCTGCGTGATCATTCCTGCCCTCCATTGACTACTCTAGAGATCGATCGTATCGAAGCTCTCTTAGCCCAGAGTGCGGAGACAAGGCAAAGAAACGGTTACTTGTCAGAGATTTTCAAGCAAAAAGTCAGGATTGAATTGATGACTTATCATTACCTGTGAAAAAAACAAGAAAAGTGGATATCTGGGAACTTTATTCCTTTTTGAATAACAGTTCGTATACTGGTTCTTGGAATCCTGTCGTGTGCGCTAAAGATAAACTACCTCATCGCAAACCTCAAGACCATCAAGCTTATGTCATCAACACGGACGAAAGTATTCTCCCAGGAACTCACTGGTTCGCCGTCAACTTCCCTCAAGAGGATTGTGTGGAATATTTTGATTCGTATGGATTACTCCCTTTGGAAGACGACATCATGGACTTTTATGAGAAGAAATGCCCAGACGACACGATACAATAATGTGAAATTACAAGGCACAGATTCCATAGTGTGTGGACAATATTGTGTGTATTTTCTTCATCAACGCAGTCTTGGATATTCTTTAGAACACTTAGTGACTTATTTTGATAGTAACTCTTTTAGAAACGATGAGAAAGTAGATCGATGGTTTTGTGACCATTATGGCTATCTTTTGTCTTTAGCTAGGAAAGGTAGTATACATCAATGGCCTCATGACTTCCATCAGTGGAAATCTCATATGATTTCACAACTTTGTCAACCTTGTCAAAATAGTTTGTTTGATGTTATTGTTAATTGTTAATGGTTAATTGGTTGTTGAATAAAAATGTTGTGTTTTGAAAAAAATGTGTCTGTCGTTTGTTTTCAAAAAAGACTGTGAATATTATGTTCTTTGACTTCTCTCTATCCCTCACCATGACATTAGCTATGATAACGTTTCGACTCAACAAAAACCTAGTAGGGATGTTTTCTATCGCCTACGCGTTTGAACCATATAAAGCAGGTCGGTCTCCAGTCTGGCCATCCATGGTTGACTCGTCTACCTATGAACATGCCTTCCAGACTAGCCAAGCTGAACGAAGCTTACGTGAATTTACATCGTGTCAGGCTAAACCTGATACCGAAGCCTGAAGAATAGAGAATGTCAGGATGTTATCAATAGCCCAAGACCTGGTAGAAGAGGTCTTCAGAGAGGATATCAAGAAAGAACAAGAAGAATGGACAGAGAAGTACAGACTTCAGAAGCAGAGAGAACAGCAGCAACAACAACAGCAGCAGCAAGAACCAGACAGAGGTTTTGTTGGCTGTCGAGTAGACACCAAAGAGTTCTCCTTCTCTTTCCGCAGAAGCAGGCCGTATCGTTTAGGAAAGCCTGCTGCCAGACGGGGACGCAATCTTAGACAGTAAAAAAAGATTGCCATCACTCCCGTCAACAAAAACAGCCCTTTTCAGGGCTACCCCAATACTCTAGAAAAGACATACTAATTCAATTGCCAAAACATTTGTGTGTTTGTATGTTAAAAAAAATAGAAGTGTGTCTATAAGCACTTCGTTTCTTTTGTCAGTAAAAAATCCACCCTTTGTTTCTCTGTCTTGTCGAATCGTGCATGTCTGTGTTTGCAAGTAAAAAAGTCAACGTGAGTGTTTCTTTTAGGTCAGCACGTTTGATGTGATGGTAAGTTTTGGTGTCAGGGGATGTTTACCTTCACGTCCGTGCTTCAAGTATATAAAGCAGCGCTATCGTCTGTCTGGCTACCCAACGTTGACGTATCAACATTGAAGATGAATAATAGAATTGCCAAGCTTCTAGAACTCCAAATGTACCTGGAGTATGCCAGATGCCTCCTGGATGATCTGGCTATGGAGGCTATAGCCGAAGAACCAGGATAGAGGAGGAGGAAGAGAAGAAAAAGGAAGAAGAGGAGAAGGAAAAGAAGCGAGGGATCCTGCCTCACCTCATACTGAGACCTCTGTGTGAGGTCAAGCCTGAGGTGAGGACACCAACGCCTCCACAACCACCACTTCCACAACAAAGACAGCCACAGCCTCTGCCACCAGTACCACCAGTACCAAGAGCCGCTGTCCCCCTGGCAGAAAACTGGGAGCAGGAAGCATTGGAGGAATTGGAGAGACAGCAGCAAGAGTGGGAGCCACAGAGACGTCATCATCCCCGGGTCTGGCATAGGAGAAGACTGAGGGAACAAGTATTCACTATCCCTCAAAGTGAAAACTGGGATGATGAGGCCACTCAAACCCCGTCTGCACTCCCAATCACACGCATTAATTGGGAGAATGACTGGAGCCGGCGATGCGTGTGTGGGGCACGGCCTGGGAGATGTCATCATTAAACGGGTGCATGTGAAGTTCTAAAAAAAAACAGCCCTTCTCAGGCTAACCAGATCTCTAGGAAAGAGACTATTCAAGTTGCCAATTTGTGTGACTGTGAAGTAGTGTGACTATAAACACTCACTTCTTTACTGATGTGTGTGTGTGTGTGTGTGTGTGTGTGTGTGTGTGTGTGTGTGTGTGTGTGTGTGTTTGCGTTCTCGTCCGTTTGTGTGGATAGTATAGTGTGTGTTTTATGCATTCGCGTTTGTTTGTGTGGATAGTTTAGTTTGTGTTTTTTCTTCTCTTCCCGTTTGTGTGGATAGTATAATGTGTGTATTTTATGCATTCTCGTCCGTTTGTGTGGATAGTAAATATGGTGTGTTTTATGCGTTTGTGATCGTTTGTGT
Source organism: Megalonaias nervosa (assembly GCA_016617855.1). Classification (NCBI taxonomy): domain Eukaryota; kingdom Metazoa; phylum Mollusca; class Bivalvia; order Unionida; family Unionidae; genus Megalonaias; species Megalonaias nervosa. Next base: position 31,641 of record JAECUM010010051.1, read on the forward strand.
GGATAGTTTAGTGTGTGTTTTATGCATTCTCGTCCGTTTGTGTGGATAATAGATATGGTGTGTTTTTTCTTCTCTTCCCGTTTGTGTGGATAGTAGGTATGGTGTGTTTATCTTCTCTTCCCGTTTGTGTGGATAGTATATAGGTGAACTGAGTGTAAGGTATGTTTTCCTTCACGTCCGTGCTTGAAGTATATAAAAGCACAGCGTCCGTCATTCACGCCATTCTACACAGAATAAAAAATGGCAAGTAACTGAGAGAGGATGCTCAGATTGCAGGAAGTGGTAGACACACTAGCTATGGTGGAGGAGATGCTAGTGAAAATGCAGTTTGGGGCTTATAGTCCCCATAGACTAAGCATGGAGATTAACAATCTAAAGAAAGGGAAGGACATATTAAATGAGATGATTAGAATTGTAAAGGACGAAAAGGAAGATATAGAAGACAAAAGGAGGATGAGAGAATGGAATGAAAAGATAGAAAAGGAAGAAGAAAATGAAAAGAGGAAGAAACAGAAAGAGGAGGAGGAGGAGGAGAAGGAAAAACAGGAGGAAAAGAATGAGAAGAAGACAAAAAGTGCAGGACGAAAAGGTGTAGGGCAGAAAATAAGAAGTTGGTGGAAGAGAAGACAAAGAAGAAGAAAACCAACGGTCCTTTTCAGAACCACTTTCATATGCCTCGAAAAGATTTATTCTTTCTTGCCTAAAATTTTTGTTTTATTAGATTGTATAATTTATGTTTAACTCCCAAAAACATTATTCTCATACCAAAATTTTTTTAGTCGAGTTTATTTTTTAGGTTTGATAGATTGATGTTCATCAATCTATGGTTGTGTTGTATGGTATTGTATTTGTCTCTACCTAAGGTAGCCGTGCGTATTCAAGTCAGCCACTTGCTACATTGTTGTAGTGTCGTGTACCGTGACGTCACCCTACCTGTTCCATTCCTATTGTCCCTATACAAAATTCCCATTGTCGCTATAGTGTCCCAGGGTGTGCCATTTTTTGCAAAAATCTTGTCGCCACGGTACAAAACACCAAATTTAACATTTCGGTCTACGTGTCGCTACGGTATCCCACTATACTACTCGTGGTATACCGTAGTACTTATTGCAGTATGTTTAGAAAGACCGCGGTATACCGTAGTAGGTACCGCGATATGTTCAGAAATACCGTGGTACAAAATAAAGTCAAAAAATTATCACTGCACGTTAAACTACTCCAATTTAATGATATTTTGCATATCATTAAATGGTATCAATAATTAAATTTGAGCCACATCTATTTCCAATCTAAAAACAAAACTAACTAGTTTCGTTTTATGATCACGTTTGATATGTTTTCAATTCTAACCACAGTTTGATTTGCTTTATGTAATCCTGTTCATATTCATTCCTTCCTGTTGGAATTATACCTTTTCAAATTTTGAATCTTCATAAATTCTTCACCATATTACCTAATTTCTTATTGGGGATTTCTTCTTCAGAAAAGGAATCATCATAGATTGATAACAATAAATTTTTAATTTCCTTATTAACTAGCCTCTACAGGAGTCATTCTAATTCTCCTGTTTTTGTGTTATAATATTTGATTATTATTTCTGGTGAAACATCCAAATATTAATTTTGGTTGTTTTCCGTAAAATACTTCCAGATGACGTTTCTCATCATTTTGTTAAATCTTTCAACGACCAACTTTGATTTCATTAGAGGTTGGATATATTTCACTAATGTTTTCATGCAACCATTTTTTTAAATAGATCATTCTATAAGTTACTTCTCTGATCAACCCATAGCTTTTCAGGCATTCTAGCTTTTAAAAAAAATTAGAAGAACGCAGTGGTTTTTTATTTTGCTCTCATATTATGTTTTATCTGCCTTTGTTAACCACAATATTTCTCATGCTTGTAATTCAGGCGGTTCAAGCCTAAGTAAGTATTTTGTTTTGTTCTGGTAATTTATTGTATCGATGGTGTGTCCAAATTAAAAGTATGGGATCCTATATCATTATATTATATTATATTATATTATATTATATTATATTATATTATATTATATTATATGCAATTTATTTTATATCATACCTAGCTTTTTTTCTCTAATAAATGACCCACTGTGACTTACTGTGTTGCCGTAGTAATAACAACACTCACGGAAGCTAAGTCAAGGGTTGGTAAAATTTGCCCTAATTGCATTTAGTATCTTTAGCACATGTGCTTTTATAAATGGTAAGGAACGCTGAATAATATAAATAAATGTAAAATAAATGAATCATAAAATTTAAATATATTGTACACTAATAAATAGTATTAATGTTTGAGAGACCAAATCGAGATATGTACAACCTGCGAAGATTGTAAAATTAGGCCTATCTATTGGCGCGAGTAATGCAGCAAGAAAAAGTGCATTGATAATAATGTTAATACTTGTGTAACAAATTTCACTGGAAACCATTTCCAAAGAGTTGATGAACAATTACAGGTATTATATGATATTTATCTGTGAAAAGTAGTGATTTAATGGAAGAAGATTTATTTGTCAACTTCAGTAATGTTGCAAGAGCGCTGGGATGCTTAGATATTGCTTCTGGCCAGACATTTTCACTAAAGTTAGGGTGTGATGCAAATAATAAAATATGATGTGGCCAACCAAGTTAATACAGAGTGGTTGATATTCTTAAAAGCATGAACAGCTCTAATTAACTCAACTGATCGTGATACTACTGATACCACCCCACGCCGAAAAGTAATTGCATTATTATCTTACATGTTAAGAACTTCTTATTGCAAAAGTAAAATTTTATGTCGTAATGCAAGTAGGGCAGGCATGTAATAATTATCAGTAATTGGAGATTGTTATTATTAAAAATATAATTTCTGCAATGAAACTAAATATTCATTACGGTTTTGCAGTTGTTTTCTAGTACAAAAAAATGTGAATGCTTGTCTTTTATCACAAAGTATACTTAAGCAATCACGACTTCTTCATTTGAATACTTAGTAAATGGCAAGCCCTCACTTTGTCAATTTTGATACACCAGCGAGACAGAAACTGCAACAAAGAGAAGAAATCATTTAACTTAAAATGAATAGTTTCATTTAAATTAAGGCATGTTAAAGACTAAATTACTCCATCCATTAAATATCTAAAGAATTATTCTCAACAAATCGTCGAATGATACGTGTATTATACTTTAAGACAAATGCATCTATTAACAAAATTATAGAAAAGAAACACAAAAATAATGCGTTATACAGACATGAGAACATGTGATTTTTCAATTTTCGACAGAGATTATGCTTAATATTTGTTTACCGATCAGTTAACTTCTTTTGCCCATAAAACTTTGCTCCCCGTTTTGTTTAAAACTCATCTGAGTTTGTTTGTAAAGGAAAAGTAAACCGAAAGTAATGTTCCGCTGATTTATTCCGGGCCTTCGTCTATCGAATTCAAGGGACGCTGCTGACTACGAACCCTCATTCAAAACAAAATCTGGATCCCTTTTACTTTGTACATGTTTGTAAGGTTTTGAAAAAAAGCTCAATTGCTTTATTCTAGTGGCAGTTGATTTACTGTTTACACCGATTTGAAGTTATAACAGTGTAATCCAGATACTGTTATGATTTAGAATTACACTTTCTGATGTGCTCATTTTAAGTCATGTGGCCGAAAAACGCAACGTAACGGTCAATTATTGTGCATAACCCTTAAATTATGCCAATAATGTATTGGTGTCAAAAGCACAAATGAAAACAATAACTAGTTCATACACGTATTATCCAGCAACGAACTTCGAGCTGAGTGTGTCACCTGAAGAGATTGTTGTCCTACCAGAGTCAAGGAATATTACTCTCGATTGTTATGGAAACGTAAAAGATGCCGCGTACTACCTGACACACAAGGTGACTTGGAGTCACTTGAGCTACAGCAAAGAAAGGATCAACATTACTACTGGCCTCAGACTCAATGCGCTTATGGAAGGATCGTATTTATTTCATCATGGACACCTGGATAAAAGTACAACACGATACACCTTTAGACTCACGTTAAAAAGTAAGTTGCATAATTTTCTTTTTTTTTTCTTTAAGCGAATAACTTCGAAGAACTTCTATATACATTCCACTGTTTATTTGGGTATAACTTGCAAATTCATCAGACTGAAAGAATCTAAGTCACACATCCATTTCGAAGAACTATTCTTGAGATAAACTGAGTAATATAATTTAATTTTAAATAATTTAAATCAAGTACGAAATAAAGAAAATGAAATGGATGTAAAATGTAACCTGTAAACCCAAAATGCACGGATACAGTATAAGTTTGAAAACGAGGGTCACATTGTTTCTATTTATCCCTCCAATTAGATTCAACCCATGAAATAATATTTAATAACTTCAATTCTTATTTGAAAACTTCAATAAGAAATATGTATTCACTAAAAGATCCATAAACGCTCATAGTTCCGTGGGTTTTATTTGTGTATAACGCGAACCCCATTATCAACAGTGTAGAACCCATCTGCTGTTGGATAATGAGTAATGTGCCGGTAGATCAGGGTCTAAGATAATAGTTCTCAGAATGTTTTCAAGCGAATTTAGCGGTCCCTGATCTGCCGGCGCATTATGCTATGTCAGAGCTGGGTCTATCTTGATTGTAGTGGTATCAGTCGTATAAAAGGATAAGTGCGATAAATGAAACGATATCTTTTTTTATTACGTTTTTTTTAAAGTGCATTTTGAATCCACGTTACTTTCAAGTTTTGCAAACCAAATTTATTTCAGGTGTGACATACCGGGACGAAGGCTGGTATACATGTGAGAAAACAAATCCAGACAGATCACTTGGAGCCACGAAAAGTATACAAGTGACTGTAATGCGTAAGTTTAGTATACGTCAGTGCAATGTAGATGGGACAATTTTTGCCTTTTTTTCTTTTCGCCGAATGTGACCAGGACTAAGAAAATTTGATTGGTCGATTTGTGTGTGTGTGTATGTGTGTGTGTGTGTGTGTGTGTGTGTGTGTGTGTGATTTAGATTCTTAACGTAGCTTTTAACAATTTTTCAGTCATATCGCTGCGATGTCTGCAGCGTGACATTTTATAGTGATGTCTAGCACTGGGGCGATTGGTCAATTTTAAGTTAAACTAAAATTTCATCCACCAACTGAATTCACGGTTGAAGTTAAAAACTTGGTTCAGAAACATGCTTTTTGACTGTGTACAATTGAAGTCTGATTTAAAATTGACCAATGAAACGCTTTGAATCTAAACTTAATTTTGAGACTTGTGCTGGTGGAATTAAGGCGAAAATGAAGCTACTATGAATTTTTCTACATACTGTTTCATTTTGGTTATATTGGTTATATATATAGTTTTAGATGATACAAGCGTCAAGGTAGATGTTCATTATTTAAAGAGACCGCTCCGGTATCCTAAATGGTTACAGCGTCCGCCTCGGATGCGGGAGGTCGCGGGTTCGCACTTCGGTCAAGTCCTACCAAAGAGTTTGAAAAAAAAAATAGTATTAGCAGCTGCCTCGCTTGACGCTCATCATTAAGAGGTTAGTGTTAGGACTGGTCGGCCTGGTGTCAGGATAATGTGACAGGATGGGACATCATGATACATGTCTGCGGCATGATACTCTAGTGCTAGACATCACTATAAATTTCCACACAGCAGACATCGTAGCTATATGACAGAAAAATTGTAATAGTTATGTTAAAATGAAAATCACACACACACTATTCAATGAATCTGTAAATTCCGTCTCATCCCAAGCTTATTTTTGTCTTTGATTCCGTCTTAAGGAAACCTGTGGAGCTACGGCATCATGTAAAGCAATGGAAGAACTAAATAATAATAATAATAATAATAACAATAATAATAATACGGAAATAAATTTAATGGTTGAATAATTACATTGATATTATCAAATTCTATACATTTTAGAACACTCAGAAATCCTCGATCTTGATGATTTAATTGCATATAATTAAAAGAAAAGTCTGTACAAAAGGATTATTAAGGAACTTTAAATGAAAATTCGTTACAGTAATCTTTCAGTTACAGTCAACAAGAGCAAATGGTTCAGACGATGATCGATTTCTGGACTTTAGGGGTATAAAGTGAATGTACTCCATACTGAACTGTCCATTTCCAGCATATAACTAGCTTTATGCTTATCACATGAGTGAGTAGAAATGGTCATACATAGGGGAAACTAGCATCAGAAAACACGCTGTCGAATAGTACAGATCTGTTTTAGCTTCTATAATAACAAATATGGAGCTATGATCTGAGTTCTCAAGAACGGATATTTCTTGAAAGAATTGGCTTTAGTATCAGTTTGACAGACATATTAATGTTTGAATTTACTGTTTCCTGACAGGTCCTGTTGAATCGGTCAAACTCACGATACATCTTGATAATGGTGTGAACATTTCTTCAGATACATTTTCAACTGACGAACAGGCTGTCATGGAAATAGAAGAAGGAAATTACATGGTGTCTTGCACAGCATCCGGAAGTAACCCTGAGCCAATTATGTCTCTGACATTTGGACAAAAAAGACAGGATGACGTTGGAATAAATTTTACAGAGGTGATCCGCGACAGGATGAGATCATATCAAGGCAGGTCCAATGGTCACATCTTTCTTGAATGGGATGAATCACCGAAGAATCTTATTTGTGAAGTGGTTGTGGCTAAGACGAGCTTTCCATCAAATATGGCGGGTATCAGAGTTAAAGTTATTCCCCGTAAGTACTGGAATTGTCAATTTGTAGTTGCCGATTTAATTTCAAACTTATTTGTTGACAGTCAAGTTGCAGTTTTAGTGGAATTCACAGAATACCCTGTGAGATCAAAACGCGCACAGAGTAATGTGAAATATGATACATTGTACTTTTATGGTCTGTATCTAGGCGTTTGAGTTAAATTTGATTTGTCTCTTCACGTATATACAGCCCGAGTGTAGGAATCTGTAATATTGTATTCTTACTATAAATTGAATTTAGTTGTCACTGTTAATGCCTATATCTCATAGGAAAACATGTCTTATTCATCAAGAAACCCCAACAAAACAAGGTGACAAATAAAATCTAATGGAACTCCTAACATTATATGATGCATCTTTACAATTGCACCCTTTAGACTCCCAATCCTCTTCCGAATCGAACTGCTTTTCAAATTGAGCGGAAATAGTTTTTATTTAAATTGGTGGAACTATTAAAGACATTCAGACTGATAATGTACCGGAAACACAAGGGATAAAGAGTCTTCTTTTCACTACATTCCTTTAGTGATATGTATTTATTTATTCTGTTACTTTGGCAGATCATTCAAAAGCTTCATACGATTTTATACCTCTTTAAAGAAAGAGGCCCAATCACAATTTTTGTCATTTGCAGCCACGGTTCGTATCTCATGTAGGAATGTATCAGCCTTAGTGGGATACAAAGAAACTAGCCTGGAATGTCAAATAACAAGTAATCAAACAGCACACTGCGAGCATGCACACTGGAAGGAGGACCTAAAGCAGTTATATATTGGTTCTTCAATGAGATTAAAGCACAGAGTGTACGGAATCATTTTTACAACGTGCCATGTTAGTACTAAGTTTACGTATCTATCTTCATGCCTGTTTGTCTGTCTGCTATTCGATGAGACTGTGTGCTTACAAACATATATCCCTCTGTTTTTCTATCCTTTTGTTAAACTTTGTTTCCTTGTTCCAATCAGAGAAATACAACGTAGGTAATACGTATTTAAAGTGTAGAAATACTGCTTATTTGTATATTCCTTTCAGTTTCTACTTTTCACATTTCCTACCTTCATCAGAATTATAAAACACATGAAAGGAGATATGTAAAAGCCAAAAAAAAAACCTTGTACTTTGAGCTGCAAGTAGGCCTTGTTAGGAGGTAATTCCTAAGGATGTGGTTTTATCACGAAAGGTAAAACTTGACCGCATCCTTGTCTTCAAAAGAAGAGTTATATATTATGCGTTGTTTTTTTAAGCCTTTGTTTCTGAGCTCTTTGTTTCCTCTGACAGGGTATATTTCTATGTGTTACAACTCTATTTTCTTAAAATAAGTAACAAGCAAAAGGAAACCCAGCAAGTTTTGTTTGATCGAAAATATAATTTTTTTCCCTAAAATACAAAGTGGAAAGGTAAAAATAACTTACAGTATGGTGAACGAAATCTTTGAATTGTAAATGGTGCTATCGAGTCAAAAAGTATTGAGAAATCCGAATGAATTCCAAACGTATTCCGAAGGATGGTCAGTAATGTACTGATGAACCAACAGTACAGAAGAATCGCTAAATAATCACAAAATGTCTTTAAATTAATTCACAGTAATCCCATGACTGCTATTGTATATCCAAATAGTCTTTAAATGAATGTTTGAGCACTGTAATTCCAACGAATTATTAAATTAAATAAACGAACGTACTGTCGATATAACTCTTCCACGACTGGAAATAATACTAG
>JAECUM010010052.1:0-19720 GCA_016617855.1 Megalonaias nervosa
TTGACAAAACCAACACTGACTTCAGCGTCGTATTCGGTATTATTGACATCGTCTCGCACAATTTCACCTTCTACTTCGATGAATGCTTCAGCGGGTAAGAAATATCTACTCGTATCTTGAACCTGTAATTCAATTCGTCCGCGTTGATTTGGCATTCACGCATCGTAGGAATAATATTGATAATCACGCACAGACTCATCCTTGAGAGCCGGTGCGTCCATGTCAAATGCGGGATCAGATATACGTTTGAACATGTTATGTTATCAGTCATCGTCTAATACGAAGACCACTACCTGCCATCAAACTTGCTGCTACATTTTTCCCCCTCTTTAGCTAACTCTGCTAGTCTTTGATTTGCGGCTTGATTTATTATTTTACTAACACTTGCAGGCATCACTTCAGTGCTGGGTAATTTTACCGGTGGCTGAGATTTTCGTCGTATTAATCGTGCTAGTCTATCCTTGATGGCGGAAAATACTTTACCGGCGACGTCACCAACAGTACTAATACCTTTTTCACGAATAACGTCAATAGCTTTCATGTCTAAGTGCTTTGTAATCGGTATTGCTTTTGGGGCTATCCTCGAAAATAAACCCTTATCAACATCACCGAATCTATCTCCGTAAAATGTTTCGTGTACAGGTAATCTTGAATTTACCACCCTGACCATGATTGGTCTACGTTGATTAGCGTGTATGATCATCTAATATAATAATTAATTATTTCACTGCTTAACCAGTAACTGGCGACCTTGGCACGCTAGTGCTAGTTGCTATAATAATCATCGGTAATTTCATTAATGAGAGACCGATACACGTTAATATCCATAATACCGCCGGTAAATAATCGTTGACAAATGGATGTGATTTCGTTAATAATTTCTGAAGAATTATTACCAGCTCGTCTTCCGCCAACAAGAACTTCTAATCTGTCTACGTCAGCTACAACACTGTTAGGACAAGTAACAAGACCACTTCCTCGAGCATTAATACCACTTCCAGTTGCGCCTTTATCATCTGGAGATCCTTCTGGGGAATGAAATATTTTATCGCTGGATGATGTGGATAATTTTTCTTGTGGTTGTTGTTGTCTTATTGATGATAGTCGTTGTCGTCCTTGTTGTGTTCGTTGTTCTCGTTCTTTCTGTTGTTGTTCCAGTTCTTTTTGTTGTTGTTCTCTTTGTCGTTGTAAAAATAGATATCGTTCTTCTATTGATAATTGCGAATACTTTATGTGTTCATCTATTGCCTGAAGATATTCCATATAATATGGATTATCGCCTCGAACTTGATCAACGTCATAGTATATGCGAAATATCCATTTGTACCAATTTTCGCGACTTAACAAAATCATCAGCGTATTCAGATTTTAAAAATTGTACTCTATCATTATAACCATTAACAGCAACAAAAGCTAAATTTTTAATATGTTGAAATTTTTTAATATAATTAATAGCATCTTCGGTGAATTTATTAGACATATTAACCCTGACTCGTACTTGTTCTGATTCTTGCTGAGTAACATCTTCCGCTTGGTCTTCTTTCTTGGGTATTTCCGGGGTTGGCATCGCAGTAGCTATTTTCTCCGGAAGTTCTCGTAGAATTTTTTTTTGTTTTTTTAGTTCGCTCCGCTACTTTTTTAGTTTGTTTTGCTGTCTCCGCTAACACAGGAACAATACCTTTAGTAGTTTCAGTGATAGGTTTAAATAATTGTTCTGCTGATTCTTTAAATTCTTCTTGTGTTTGTTGACGCACTTGTAACTGTTGCCTGACAGCATCACGGACAGGTAGATATTTCTTAATTGCTTCTAGTCGCTCTCGAGCTAATCTTGCTGAGTGAGCTTCGCCGATCATTATTATAATGCAATGATTTAATTACAGCAGCAGGGAGGGTGGGTTAACAAAAATTGCGTGCACGATTATATAAACGATCACTCACAAAATTTTATAAACACGAATGTCAACGGCGAAGTAACAGCGCGAACTAACCCGGTGATCTCATCACGGAAAGTTAGAGGGGTTCAGTTTGACGTTATTGACGTTTTGTTTAAATTTTTTTCGTGTGAAATCTTTGTTTTAGATATGTTTGCTCGAATCCCATTTTGTAGGGTTCACCCTCCCTGCTGCTTTACAATACCACCTGTAGGAAGACTCAAGGGCAGCCTGTACAAGTAAAATCATGGAAGCTTGGTGCCAAGAATGCCTTTGATAAAGAACACTTGCCTGTATATACCAGTAATGATGGAATTATACATATATAACGAGTTACTTAAAGGCATAATGACTTGCACACATATAAAATATTGTAGAAAGAACCTATGCTGTGAAGTCACATGTGCAAATGACAAAGTGCTCTTTCATATGAAAAGGCTTCAAAGTGTGAGCAAATTGAAAGACAGAACACTGCCAGTGTAAGGAAGAGAGAAAAGTTGGAAACAGAGATGAAGCATTATTTCCTTATAGTACAAGTTACACAGGTCATGGAGGCATTCAACATCAACTATTTTAGTATTGGGTGTCATTTTTTAGAATTTGATTCTACATACCTTTAAGTGGCAAGTATTCACTTCATTTGGATTCATATACATCCATATTCCTTTGGAAATGTCATTATTTAAACGTCCTGATATATGCATACGCAAAATCGATGTTAAAGTACGTAAACATTTTTGGACAAAATGAACCTAAAGGTGTGATCCAGTACAATCCGGATTGAATTTCGCATGCTGTAATGTCACAATAAAAGCTATGCACATTGATAAACAAATTCATACTACCCTTGATTGTGACGATTCCACTTGATGCGCTTATATTTTGACCCAAGTTTAGTACATGGCCACCACTGTAAAAGTCCATAGCGATTGATAATTTTCATCTGGAAGTTTCTTGGCAACAGTTGAGGTGCAGAACATTCATTATTCATGACTGAATAGACTTCGGTTAAAGAAAATTAGTGGTAAATTTTAAAAGAACAATTTATATTTAATTTGAAATTAGTAAATGCGTATACATAACCCAAGTGAATTGTACTATAGAGGTGAAAGGACTCCTCCAATGGTATACTTCCAAGTTCAAACTCGTTTCGTGAGTTCTCTCATGATGAAAGTATGCTGCTATGCAACAACAAAAGCAATAACTGAAAAGTTTATAGGTTTTGCTGCCAATCCTTATAACAAATCACTCTGCCCAACTGCCACACAGGTCAGCAGACAACTGTTAGCTCCCTTTAGCTAAAAGCAGTATCTGGGAGAACTGGATTTGCGAGGCAATAGTAGTTCTCCTAAGGTATTATGATTGGGTAACGTATTTAAAGAAGAAATAACTTTTACTTTTTGATTTTTCTAATAATGGCTTAAATGTTCTTTTTTCAACAATTGTTTATCCTCCCCAATGTAATATCAAATTAACTATCTCAACAAATAAGGTGTGGAAAGTGGAGATTGTCAGAAAATTCTGTTTTATTTTCAGCTAATTTATTCATGTTTCTAATTTCGGTTTATTGCATTCAAAACAACATAATGAAATGTTACAATTTTGAAATATTAACTTTTGTTACAGTTAACCATTAATTCTACATGTGACATTACTTCTTTTAAGAAAGGTAGAGGAATGTTTAAAGTACTGACATGAGCTTAAGAAATACTTTAAAACCTGTATTGAAAGACCACACCCTACTCCATCTAAACAGAGGTCATTAATCTAAAAAATAAACTTTATGTGCTTTAAAAATCTGCTCTCAAAGGCAAGTGATTTTCCAAAACATGGTCTTCATGGTTTGACTGTATTTATATCACATAAAAAACAAAAATATAAAAGCAATAGAACTCTATGTAAGGCATTTAATATTGGATTTTTTATTATTAAATATTAACACAAAACAGAAATAATCTGGAATGAAAAATATGAAAACATTCAATGTTAACATTGTAAAAATAATTTTTTAGATAAATTGTGAGAGAAAACAATTTATGAAATAACTGTGAATCCAAACAAAAATTGAGAATGATGGCAAAACTCCTCATAGTAACACATTTACCACTGAAATTTTAATAGTGATTTTTGTTCAAATGTAATACCATCGGCATCCATACCTTGGTATGGTAAGAATAATCTTCTTCGGACATACAAGTCCCTTTAGCAAATCTTATGGCCTTTCCTTTTGTCATTGTTCAGAATGTCGTATTTTATGTATCAAACAATAAGATATATGTTAACATACAGGATTTAAGTTACATTTTCTGCTGTTGGAATGCACATATTTCTAACAGAAACTAATTTATACTGACTGCTGATAAAGAATACATCACATGCTGACATGAATACACCTGACATCAGATGATTACTAATTTTAATGTTTTCCAGGCAATATTCTATTATGATGTTGTTCCACCACCCAGCTAGAGTGCTTTATAAAAGAGAACAAGGGTCGCTTGCTACAAAATTATGAACCATGATAACACAATAGTCAAAGGCATATGTGAATGATGCATAATTATGTACTTATCTTTATCAGAATCTTCACTGCATTGTTATTCTACTGAAGGAAAGAGCAAGCAAATACAAATACTATATTAATTCGACAATAATAATAAAATAATTCTAATGATGATGGTTAAGAAGCTGTCAATTGATAAAACTGAGCTGCAAAAATGAATCTTGAGAATCATTAACTGGGCTTAAAGAATCTTAAGTGATGGTCTGAACTTCAGAATTTGATCAATTCCATTGTCTTTACAATGCAAAATAAAAAAAGGCTTTGTTCTTGTTTCTTTCTTGATGTTAGTAGGAATCGTCTCATTAGAAAACAAGAATCTATACAGTGAATTTACTCCTGAGTTCCTTGTAGTGAAGTATTTCTTGCTCTGAAACCGATGGAGTCAGGATCTCGAGAGCATCTATAAAATCTTTCTCTGTCACCACAACAACAGACTGGTCCACAGTTTCACCTTCAATAACAAGAGAATGCATAAATATTGTGCATACTGAAGTTGATCATTAGTACTAAATATTGTTTCTGATCTAATCTAAAGCTGGTGACATTTTGATTACAAATATGTAAGCAACAAATTCATAAATTTTAAGTTTTTTAACAAGAAAAAAAAAGATAATTGTAACCTGTGGTAAGTCCAGACATCAGCATTTAGCGATGATATTTTCTTGATTGACGTTGGTCAAAAGACCACATTATGCTAAGACTGAACCTATTGGAATAAAAGAGCTTGTTGCAGAAGTAACTTACAATGAATCAAGTTTCAATTAGGATATTTGAATTAGGGTAAAATCACCAAGGTAATGAAAATGGATGTTCTTCATTACAGGATACATTTGATAAACATATGGCAGATGACCATAAGAAATGTAATTACTATCACAAAACAAACCTGGATGAAAACAAGACCATAAGAAATGGAATTACTATCACAAAACAAACCTGGAAGAAAAACAAGAGTTCATTGAAGGGACTGATGCTCTGTCTGAAAACAATTTCTGGGAACTCAGGATATGACCATTTCTTCTTTATAACAGCTGACTGTTGAAACTATCTCTGATATTTATGAGTGATAAGATTTTTAAATAAGCCACTGTGGCAGCCCCATTTTGATATGACCATCCGTTCAGAAGATTTAGTGATAATAGTTTCAATATGTTCACTGTGGCAGCCATATTTGATGTCAGATCAGCACCATTTTCATTCAGGGCCAAACAGATACCATAATTAGTTTTCTGGTGAAACCCCATAGTGATATAACTTTTTATTTAGGAGATGAATCAATAATAAAAGATTTTCAAGATGGCTGCCATGGTGGCTGTACTAATACCAACTAGACATTTTAAGTCTTCTGTTGAAAACCTAATGCTGACATGACTTTCCACTTGGAAGAGTAATAAGATTTTCAAGATGGCCATTTTGACACTTTCAGAATTGGTGGCAACTGGTATTTTAACCCAGGTTGTGCAACCATCCATCCAGATAGTAATCTGCATTATTAGCATACATATTATCTTTTTATCATTAAACTTTACGATGAATAAGTGCCATAAAATGCTACAGAAATATAAGGAGATGAACCTGTGGATATTGCTTTTAGGAAATTCTGAGATCAATGGTTTACCAATACCATACCTGACATAAGACCTGCAATGGGCACATAAGAAATCACTAGATTGATTTTTGTCATTGTGAAGTTTGTCATAATAACAGCACATTGCTAATACAATAAACAATGTCACCATCACATGAATACACATACCAGAAGAGTTAGCTATATTTGTCTATGTTGGTAGCTCTCCAATATATGGAAGTGCATTGCATCTCCATATATACACTCACACAGAGTAAAGCACATAAAATATTTGCTTTGAGACTCTGTAACATGAGTCCTATGTTTATTAGCTCTCTATGTAGATTAGTGAAACTGGGAAGAAAAGATTGTACTTGTTTCTGTCACAATGAATTTGTGCTTTGATTGCCTGACTCTAAATCACTTGGTTTTACCCTTACTGCAGGTGCAAGCCATTTGTAAAGTCTGGTCCTATTTGTGATGTAAAACTAATGTTATTTTGCAAAAACCATGACTGTGGACTTCAAAATCAATAAGCTCTTTCTTACCCAAAGTGCAAGTGATTCACAAAGTTTGGTCCTGGCCATTTTTATTCTTTCAGTTACCATGAACTTGACCTTTGAATGTTTCACCACACAATGAATGGGGTTCTTACTTACTCTAAATGCAAGCCATCGAGAAGTCTGGTAATTGTAGATGGTGGAGAATTCAAGTCATTCTGCGGAGACATTTCTCCTTCAAATACGTTCCCCAATCACATTATGTTAGGATTATATGCCTGCTGCCTTGTGAATCCAGTTCTACTAAAAGATGAAAATCGTCTTCTCCTTTCTATTTTAAATGGACAAAGGACAGTAAGTTTTGCCCATTATGTCCCCTTGTCACTGCCAGGTGTTGCTAGTTTTTAGCTTTGCTGCTGTATTGATAACATTGTACATTTTACCTCTGACAATTCAAGCCATTTTAGCATTCAACTTGGACCATCGAACTTTCATTTTGGATTTATTGAGTGGGACAATCATTCCTCTGCATGTTGTATACATTACTTTACAATTTCTGCCCAATTTGAGTGACTTTGTCACCTTTATGGACTTCATCTATACAAGTCCACTTTATACCATGCTACTGTTGACCTCCTGTTGTTATTAATGAGCACTGGCTATTGTTCACTTGTTCTGTTAGTAACGGAGATAGTATCAGCGAGTTAGTAACATGCTGAACTGCTAATTTATGCTTTGTTTTCTCTACTTATGTCAGTTCAGAAGAAATGTCAACTAAATGTATGAAATGTGTTAATTCAAAGCATAGTGTAGAAGGTATCAATACGCGACACAATTTTTGATTACTCCTTTAGAAATGGGGGGAATATTAGCAAGTTAATAACATGCTGAATTACTAATTTATGCTTGGTTTTCTCTTCTTATGTCAATTCAGAAGAAATGTCAACAAAATGCAGTTAGGATTTATGAGAATCTTAGTGCCAGATTCACCTGTTTAGCCATACCATAGGCGATATAACCTTAATATGGTGAAGATTTCAGTGAGTAATCAGTCCGTTAAGACAACCCCTTGCAGCAGCCAGTACTGCTGGTGCTAGCCATCCAACAGCATGGAGATATTTGATCAAATGGTCCAGCCAACAAGGATTTATGGGGATCTTAGTTGCATATCAATCCAATGAGCCATACTGTTGGTGACATACCCTTACTATGATGGAGATTTCGGTGAGAAATCTGTTCATCCAGCCAGGCCATTGGACAGGCTGGTACCAGTGATAGCCACCCCAACCATCCCAGCGTGGTGACTTTTTGATCAGATGGTCCAGCCAACTAGGATTTACAGGGATTTTAGACACAGATCCATTCTTTTAGACATGATGTCAAAGTGACAGACCCTTACTATGATCGAGATTTCAGCAAGAAATCTGTCCATCCAGCCAGGCTCTTCAGTGGCTGGTAGCGGTGATAGCCAGACCGTCTTCTATACCAACAGCATCAAGGCTGACCATGTGCCAGGAAAACCAGATGGCTGTTTCAGCAGTACCAGACTTCCATATGTTCACTACTTATCCATGGGAGACATTTTCAAAGAGGATGGCATTGAGTCATCAATGCCAACACGTATGGCTTATCTAAAGCTGCAAGCAGAACCAGGTCAGGACTCAACACACAGTAAGTATGACGAAGCTCCTACAAATCAGCCGTATTCTGATCTGACATTGGAACAGACTGAATTTATCCTCAAGGCCGCAGTTGAGGACATTTATAAGGTGTTAGCAACTTCAGAATGCCCTCCACATCCTGCTGCAAGTCAAGAATATAAAGTTAAAGCATTGGTAGATTTTGACTAGGAAGAAAAGACATCGCCTTTTGGCTCCTTCCCCAATCTACTAAAATTAAGGATATTAATGACCATCTGTCAGGTTCAACCGTGGTCCTAGGGATCCTAAGGCTTTCCTTTCAAGAAGCCAAGTGCCAGTGACATTCTCAGCATGCTGGTACAACACTCAAACACCTTCAGTATTGGTCTCCCAGTCTTTGACTAAAAAACAAATCTAGCAGCAGGTCACATGTCTGTTCCAATGTTTACAAGTGGACAAATGTGTTCTATGCCAAACCATCCAAACTAGTCCAGGATGTAGTCACTATGTCTTCAATAATAGATTTAAAGGCCAAACATGCTGACTGATTTGGCCAACTTCAATCTAATAAGATGCGACACGTCTGTGATCCATGTCACTCAAGCCCATCATACCCTGGCTTTAAAGATGACCCTGTTACTCTTTGGAGGAAAAATTGAAGAAGATCAAAGGGAGGCAACTCAGGAACTGCCCCTCTAACTCACCACTCATCCCAAACTGGTGTTTTAAAACCCTCAGCCCCTGCCAATGCAGACAGACAATAAGTGGACTAGGTACAATGGATCATTTCTGTCAAATAGATCCCAGCCCAATGCCAGGAGATAACATTTCCTCAGATTGAGTGATCCAGGTCATTTTGAAGCAACTTCGGATTTCATTTATCCAAACCCTTCCCCTTTCCTCCTCTCCCCTCTTCCCAGATGAACTGTTGGAACGGGAGAAGGATACCTTTCTTACAATAGGAAATATGGTCACTTATTGAAAAAACTGGTGGTGGAGATTGTACAAAGACCACAACGGCTGTGGTTTTATTCAAGATTATTTCTTAAGCAGAAGGTGAATGTCAAGTTATGCTATTCATTGACCTGAGTCAACTGAACCAATTCATTTTACCACTGAAATTAAGATGGTGCGATCAATTTGTCTCTCCATCCAACAGGACAAGTATGCCGCCAGTCTAGATCTGGCAGACACATATTTTCATGTCCCAATCCACCCCATGAGACAGTCATGGAAAGTCTCTCCATTTTGCTTACTGTGACAAGGTTTATCAGTTTAAGTCCTACCCTTTGGCCTCAACACAAGTCCTTGGGTTTTACCAAGATTATGTATTGTGTCATCACCCTGTTCCAATCAACTTCATCTACAATTATGGCAGAATACCTGGACAACATCTTTCAGAAATGTATGGTAAGTTCTATTCTATTCAAAGGCACAAATGATCTTCCCTCTTTTTCAGATCATCTAGGCTTTCTAGTGAACTGGGAAAAGACTGACCTATGTCCATCCCAGCTTCTTGTCCATCTGGGTATGGAATTTATTGCCTACCTGAATCTGGTACAGCTTCCTCTGTTCATGTAGTCAGGATCATCGAACTCATTGAGTCCATTTCCAACAGGACTTGGATTTCAGCAAGAGACTTCTTGCAACTCCTTGGCTTAATCAATGCAGCAGCAGACTTAATCCCACTGGTTTGTCTTTTGATGCACCTCTTGCAAATGATTTTACTAGCACAATCTTTTTTCAAGTCCCCTTGATCATACAGCAGTCATGATGCTCGAGATGCAATCATTCCTGCGTCAGTGGTGCCAGTATATATGGTTGGCATGCCACCGGTTGCCAGACTTCACTACCAACAGCTGCAAATGGGAACCAAGGAAGCAGAATCTCCACATCAACCTTCTAACACTGAAGACTGTCAACAATGCTTTTCACTTCTGGCACAATCAACCCTCATGCAAAATGGTCCTCAATATGTCTGAATATGTGATGACCTACCTCTTCAAGGTGGGGGGGGGAGAGACACCAAATCACTCAACCTGTGTGTTCTGATTTGGCAGTTTCTAAATTGGTGTGACAATCACCATATCAACGTACAAATCAGACACATACCCAGCAGACTTAATGTCATGGCCAAACTCT
This sequence comes from Megalonaias nervosa, assembly GCA_016617855.1. Taxonomy (NCBI): domain Eukaryota; kingdom Metazoa; phylum Mollusca; class Bivalvia; order Unionida; family Unionidae; genus Megalonaias; species Megalonaias nervosa. The sequence continues at coordinate 10,344 of JAECUM010010052.1, forward strand.
ATCCAGGAAAGGTCAAGCCTTTCACAAGGAATGGTCTCTCCATCAATCTGGCTTTATTTGGATTAGTGCACTTTCGGGGCATACAATAATCAATCCTTTTGCGACAAGATGTGATCACAAGTTGCCCACCTATGTCTCCATTTCCAGACCCAAAAGCTTTGGCCACAGATACTTTCCAATCAGTTGGGAGGGGTTGTGGGCATTTGCCTACTGTCCCAAGGTCTTGGTAGCAAAAGTAATCCAGATGTTACAGCGAAACAAGATGATACAGATAGCCCTCACAGATGGGACAAGCCCTTAGTTACTGATCTACTTAATCTAATGAGAGATCTGCCCAGGAAGATTCCAGCCAACCTGAATCTTCTCAAGCAACCATGGTGACAGGTGTTCCACAAGCCTGGGCATCTTCATCTGCATGCTTGGCTCTTGTCTGGACAGACTAGTAAGTAAATCAATTTAAACCTTCATCTGCATGCTTGGCTCTTGTCTGGACAGACTAGTAAGTAAATCAATTTAAACCTTCATCTGCATGCTTGGCTCTTGTCTGGACAGACTAGTAAGAAAATCAATTTAACCTTCATCTGCATGCTTGGCTCTTGTCTGGACAGACTAGTAAGTAAATCAATTTAAACGTTCATCTGCATGCTTGGCACTTGTCTGGACAGACTAGTAAGTAAATCAATTTAAACCTTCATCTGCATGCTTGGCTCTTGTCTGGACAGCATGGTAAGAAAATTTAAACCATCATTTGCATGCTTGGCTCTTGTCTGGACAGCCTGGTAAGAAAATAAATTTAAACCTTCATTTGCATGCTTGGCTCTTGTCTGGACAGCCTGGTAAGAAAATAAATTTAAACTTTAATTTGCATGCTTGGCTCTTGTCTGGACAGCCTGGTAAGAAAATAAATTTAAACCTTCATTTGCGGAGAGAATCTTGACTGCAAGAAGGTCCTCCACTCTGAAGGCTTATAATGGGAAGTGGCATGTTTTCAGGGACTCGTGCCATATCAACAACACTGCCTCAATCCCTAAACTGGCTGACTTTTTTCTCTGGCTTTTTGGGGAGAAACAGTTGGCCCCAATTATTATCAAAGGTTACTATTCCATAATATCAGACACATTCCAGACCTGCCAACCCTGATGAGACCGTCTCAGTAAGGCAGTTGATTTTTTCCTCAAGTTTGAACAGTTTTCTGTAAGGTGGAACAAAATATCATAAACTGCTATTATAAAGCTGGAAAAAGTATTTTAAAGTTTGGTACTCGAAACATGCAGCGACATTAAACATTATGTTCAAGTGAAAAAGTTAATAAAATATATTTAGACCTTTTTTACCACTAGTACAGTTGCAAAACTTCAGTTACAATCCCTATGCAGCTTAATGGCTTATTGCTATCTCTCAGCTTGATGTAATTCTTTGAATTTTTTTCCATTTCACAAGACAACGGTAATCATATCTCCTGCTACAAGACATACTCAAATCAACATGTGATGTCCAATAAACGTAACTGTGCCCCTTCCTGCTTTTACTCACAAGAATCTGAATATTCCTTTTTATCCTTCTTTGCTGATTATTAAACATTTTTAAGAGGCTTCTTTTCCCTTTATCTTCAACATGCATCACTTGCTAGATGCCATTTAAAAAAATTTAAAATCAACAGTTGATCATGCTGGCACTCTGCATGAAAAAATATTTGCAGTTTAAAGTGTCTGAGGTACTGCTGTTAAGTTATACTGGTTCCCTGACTAATTCAAATTCTAATAAGAAACTCGGATCCAAATCAAACAATGATGAACCAATTATCCAGATTTTTCAGCAACAATAATTTTTCCGTGGTTTTAGCTTTTATTTTGAAAGTCCGTATTTTAAGGGTCACTTTCAGAAGACTTAACGGCAAAATTGAAATGGTTGACAGGTCTGACATTCTGATATAGTAGTCAAATTTATCCCCCTCAAATCTTTAAGCCAGTTTTGATCTCAATCAACCATAATTCTTCACTCTGTTTCCAAAATGGAATCTGTACTGGGTTTTAGCATGGCTCCATTCAAATAAATTCAAGCCTATTGCCCACACTTTGTAAAAGTTACTATCACACAAAACCTTGTTTCCTGGTAGCTTTAGCTTCAGCATGAAGGGAGAATGAGCCACATGCCCTTTCCATTGACCTGAACTATCTTCAGATCAGATCAGATAGTTTGGTGGTCCTCTTGACACAACCAGGTTTCGTAGCCAAAAAATAGGTTACAATCTGTTGGTAATCACCGAGCCACCATTCACTCACTCTCTTCCTTAGATAGGTTGAGAACAGCAGCCATGCAAGATCCTGTTTGTGCAGTCAAGCCCTATTTGAAATGAACAGAGACAAAATGTGGCACATGCAAATGCCTCTTTCTTCCAGTGAAAGCCGGTAAGCAGGATATCACTCCTCAAACCCTTGCTTCTTGGCTGAAATGGGTCATTCACTCTGTGTACTGAGAAGTCAGAGTTTCCTTATCAAGATTACCTCTCATGGGATTTGAGAGATCTCTGTAAGCCTCATGTTTAAACGTAATGTTTCGATTTGAGTTATAGTAGAAGCTGTTGGCTGGCATGCAGAGTCAATCTTCTCAAAGATTTAGCTACACAGAGGCAAACCTTGAAATAGGTCCAGTGGCAGCAGCCCAGATGACCACCAGACCCAATTCAAACAACCAACACAGTCTATCTGCATTGCTTGATTTGCCAGTGAAAATTTGTATGTAAGAAGATTTCAATAATTATCTTCTTAACCATATGTTGGGGTCATAGATCAAGTGTCCCAAGGCTGAGTTGCTTATGTAATTAGGAGAATGGGTTATCGTTCGCTTTGGGAATCCATCATCAGGATGCCCAAGGCAGAGGTAGGATGCTCAGCATTCCCTCCTATTACCTATTTTCTTAACATAATGTGATTGGGGAATGTATTTGCAGGAGAATCCCAATCACATTACCCAATCAGATTAATTAAAAACCTTCCCATCCACCCCACCATACAAACGTTCTCATTAGTATATCAGCTCAGCTAAAAGCTAGTGACACCTGGCGGTGAGAAGGGGGAGTAATGGACAAGAGTTATTGCCCTTTATCTACATGAGCTAGACAGAAAAAGATTATTTTCAGTGATTAGGTAAATATTCTCAGTGAAACATACTTTTCTTAATTAATTGCTTTCTTTTTTTTCAGTCACAGTGACATTGACTTTTAAGCTTTTGACCCTGAAATCAACAGAGCTCTTCCCTACCTCTGCTGCAAGCCATCAACAAAGTTTGATGGGCAACTAATTTGGAAATGAATTTTGTAACTGACTGAAGGACATGCACACAACAAAATACACTCAGTTTATGGTGGGTGTATAAATGTCATTATGTTCTATGCAGGTTTCAGCCACTGATTCCTCTCTTCAGGCATTTCATGATCAAGAAATGTGCACAAAGACAGGGAAATTTATAACCAAAACTGATATGCATTATCAAGGCATGTGCTAGTAATAAGTGGAAAACAGTCTGATCATCCCTGTCTGTAGCAATTAATATTATATTTTGTTTGACAATCCCTTTGCACTGGAATAAAGCAATTAAACTTTTAATTCAATTGTGTTACATAGTGCAAAAATAATGCTATATAAATCTGCATTTTTTGCACACTGATAATTCATTTAAATTTGATGTTACTAATATGTTTAAAGACTCGTTGAACTATAATGGTTCTTAAATATTGTGAATGTTTATCTATTTGGAATCTATTGTCTGGAATAAGTGGTATTGGAAACAAATAATTAAGTGTATAATCTGACCTAACCAATTAATGACTGAGCAGCCGCATCAGACTTGACCAAACAAACCAATATGAAACCTGCAAAATCAGAAAAATACTGCCAATCAGATTTAAACTAAAGAAAATTTTTTGGTATCTAAGTGTCATTTCATACTAACAATACTATTTCTCACCTCTTTCTAGCTGATCTATTTTTCTCTTGATGGCATTCAATAAGGCATCTGAACACAAAGCATAGAAATCTGCCCCTGTCAGGTTAAATGGACACTTCTCAGCTATAGCTGATAAATCTAAGTTTTCCTCTAAGTGAAATCTGCAGTATAAAGAACCAAAGTGTATTAAAAAAAAATTACATAGTTCACCTTGGTGAAGCTTTTAGTAGTCTCCAGCAGACATTGTAAATAATAATTATCATGCAGAAAATAATTTCTGATTAAAGTGATATGACAATCTAACTGGCCCCTTTTTAAAATGAACATCTTATTTCTTCAAATTTTCCTCATTTTATTTCAATTATTAACTATGTAAGAATTTGAACTTTTAATTGGCTCTACATAGGCAGTATTTTGCTGGCATACCATTAAGCCATATATGCATATATATATATATATATATATATATATATATATATATCTGCCTACCTACCTACTGACCTACCTACATGCATGCATACATATATACATGCATACATACTGTTACAAGGCATACAAGACAAAAACAATGAAAAAGAATACTTTTCTAAAAAATGAAAGTAGAAGTACTATAATGATTTGATAATAACAAGAGATTGAGCTTTTTTTTATATTATTTATATAAAAAATATCAATGTTCTTAAAATCCACTTCCGAACCAATTATCATTTTCTGCTCCTAGAAACCAGAATGCAATGGTGGGAAGTCAAAGGCTTTGAGTAACTTGGAGTGATAGCCATTAGTACAATCATAGTTCATGCATCAATAACTATACTGACTAGCCACTAAAGCTGAGGCCGCACATGAAAAACAGGCAGCATGCAGTCCACTCCTTTAACTCCGATACTCATTCACAAGTAAAAGATACACTTAACCTACTGTGGATAACCTATCACAATGTACAATGTATAGTCATCAATATCGCAAGAGTAACCTATTGCAATATACAATGTATAGTCATCAATATGGAAAGAGTAACCTATTGCAATATACAATGTGCAGTCATCAATATGGAAAGGGTAACTTATTGCAATATACAACATGTGGTTATCAGTATGGAAAGGGTAACCTATTGCAATAGACAATGTGTGGTCATCAATATGGAAAGAGTAACCTATCACAATATACACTGTATAGTCATCTATATCGAAAGGGGAGCCTATCACAATAGACACTGTATAGTCATCAATATGGATAGGGTAACCTATGAAAATAGACAATGTATAGTCATCAATATGGAAAGAGTAACCTATCACAATATACAGTGTATAGTCATCAATATGGAAAGGGTAACCTATTGCAATAGACAATGTGTAGTCATTAATATGGAAAGTTTACCGCTGAATAATGCTTAAGAAAGGGCCTTTTGAGTAGGCCAGGATTTAAATAGTATGGAAGAATTAATATGGTCATAAATGTAGGTTACTGCATTTGTATGTGAAAATATGAACAAGTTTTTTCGGATGGATACTGCACGGTCTTGGGAGTGGAGTATATCCATCTGACAACACGAGTTCATATTTTTCCATACAAATGCAGTAACTTTTTTATTATATACTCATTTTCTTATTCTACCTAAGGCTTAATTATATAAACAAAAATACACTACAAGAAACAAAGTAAATGAATTTATGCTGTATTCCAACCTAAATACACAAGCACAGATTCGTCAGTACACAACAACAATATTAATGTGCACATAACTCCAACCATCAATATTTTAACTTTGTTGCAACCTCAACATCACTTTTTAAAGAAATTGTCATTTTGGTCAACTTAAAATTGAAACTTAAGAGTCATATTGTGAGTGAATGTGCTTTGCAACAACTTTTCTATTTCATCTGAAATGAATGGATTTTGATATTTTTGTTCATTCTACTAAATTTTATAATTATGGACTGGATTTATGTGTGTCAATTCTATATAAAGTACATCTGATTTGAGCAACAAGGCAGGCATCTTAACTCATCTGCATGTGTGTTTCTTTTCTGTCACTGAATGTTTGGAATCATAATGTGGGGAAAATATGAACTCTTTCAATTGTAATTATCAAAAACACGCCATGGAATATAATGTTCATTTCATTTTGAGTGCAGTAAGGAGGATGTTATTGCACTTGGAATGTAATCGAAATTACAGTACAATTTTGAAATGTGTAATCAAGTTTTAGAACCCATGACATAGCTCATGTAATTCAGATTTGCTGAACTAAGAAAGTACATTTTGAGGAAATTCAGGATGTAAAACTGTAAGTATATTTTTTGCCATTCTTATTACTAGTTAAGAAGACACATTTATGCCTTGTTAATTGCATGCTCTTTGTAGGGACCTCAGCAATGTTATTACCTTAATGGCGTTATACTGCTAGCCTAAATCTGAAACATTGTATCAAAAAGTTAACGCGGAATATTGCAAAGCAGCTGGTAAGTGTCAGTCCACGAAACAGCTGCTTTAGTTCATTCAGAAACAAATTTAATCAACCAGACCTAAAGTGTATATTACATGAGTGTACATGATTTGTTTACAAAGTAGTTCTTAATACACTATACTACTATTGGGCAAATGAGTCGTGCACATGCATGCAATATGAAGGTGTTCAATATCGTAAAATATTGTACGATTCTGACAATGTAAAGTTAACAGAGACTAAAATGAGCATATAAAAAACACAAATACTTAACCCAAGTTAGTGAAATATAAAATGTAGGTCACAGTGACCTACTATATAAGGATCTTGTACAAACATAGACATAGTCAGTTAAACAGCATGCAATACATAACCTTAAACACAAATTTCAACAAAGTCAATAAAACGTTAAGTATCGGTCACATAGTTCTTTTGCAATAAGGATGTAGAACTTACCAAGAGGAATCCAGTAAGTTTTATGATTCTAGGTAGGATAGTATGCATACAGCATGCATTTAGCATGCCAAAATATCTTTATGGTCATGAGCTAATCGCAACTAAACCAAAGCCAGTAAAAGACAAAATATAGGTCACAATGAGCTTCACTTGCTATATTGGTGCAGTACTAAAAGACACATCTTATCATGAATAAAATGATTCTTGCATGAAAAGTGCCTGAGAAATGAACAATGAACACACAATTTAACTTGAGTCAGTAAAATGGAAAATATGGGCCATAGTGACCTACTACTGAAATAAGTAATGCTCATCAAGAAGCATCATTCTAGATACAGTAGTATGTATTTAGCATGACCTAATGCAAAAACATAACATAAGCCAGTAAAATGTGAAATGAAGGCCATCGTGATCTTTTTTGTATGAGAGTGATACTAAAAGAAATATATATCAGTATTACATGGGCATCATAAAACCTATTTTTTCTGGAGCTAATCACAAACATTTTGAGCCAGTTAAAATGTGAAATGTAGGTGACCTTCTTTAGTTGCAAGGTGTGGAACTAATATAAATGCATCCAATTAATACCTTTGAGCACACAAAATTTATAAACAAGCTGAATCATAATATATACTGCAAGCTGCCTGAAGACCGCTCCAGTGGCCTATGTGGTTAGAGTGTCTGTCTCAGATGCGGGTTCAAACCCCAGCCAAGTTATATCAAAGACTTGTAAAACTCGATAATGTGACTGGGTGGGACATGATGCTACATGTCTGCAGCATGATGCCCCAGTGCTGGACGTTACTATAAACTGCACACTGCAGACATCACAGCGATACGACTGAAAAATGATTAAAGCTACATTAAAAAATCCAAATCACACACACAAGCTGCCTGATCCCATCAACTTTCAAAACAGTCCTTTTGGAAAGATGACAAAATGTGTCTTTCTCATCTATTTCCAATATTAATCCACCAAAATCCAATATAGACTATAGGGAAATATCTATGGGAAATAACTTCCAAGATACTATTATAATTCTAATAATAAATGTCATAATTTCATATCACATAAGGATGAAGTTTACATCTATTTGTAACATCACATGAGTGGGTTTTCATTTATCAGTGACATTGCTATGAAGTATTACTAAGTGCTGTTTCATGATTTTATGGCCTGATATCATGAGACTAATACAAAGGAGCATTGTGTGACAAAAATTATTTACTCACTTTCTGGTCAGGGCTTGTAAAAGGTTCAGCTGGGATTCTCTGGTCTCACTCACTCCCAGGTACAGTAGTTTATCAAACCTGCAACAAAAGAACCCAACTTTACTAATTTTGTCTTGTTATGAACCGATCAAACAAACTATCAATACTTTTATATACATTTACTATAAAAAATAATTTTACAAGGTTCATTGCATACACATCAATAAAATACAAAGACTGTGCACATATGTGACATAATTTGTTCCATTCAGATTGTGCAAGCTAAAGTCATCCTATGAAAACAAAGACACTGGCACAGAAACACTATGAACTGAAATTTAAACTTTAACTTAAATTTAAGCTTCGACCTGTGGGCTGCTCCATTTAAACATATATGGTATCCAGGACTATTCCATTTAAACATATATGGTATCCAGGACTATTCCATTTAAACATATATGGTATCCAGGACTATTCCATTTAAACATATATGGTATCCAGGACTATTCCATTTAAACATATATGGTATCCAGGGAAGGCACATATTTTTAATATATATGTTATCCAGGAATGGCACATTTTTAAACTTAAATGGAATCCTGGGAAATCACATTTTCAAACATATATGGTATCCAGGGGCATCATACTGGTATGGGCTGTTCCATTTAAACATATATGGGATCCAGGGAAGACACTTTATTAAAAATATGTGCCAGGATACTCTGTTCACTGGAACAGTTCTTATGAAAACAATAAAAAATTCTAAATTGCATCTATGGGTGACTAACCCACATTTAAAGTACCTTCCCTGGGTCCCCAGTATGAGGAATTCGCTATCTTCTTTTATGGAGTACCAGTTTTCATGGAATAACAGCGTCATGGAATAACAGGTTTCATGGAATAACAGGTTGCTATACACCACAAATTTAAAGAGCCAATAAACAATTATCCTTCTGTTGAAAAATCAGAATCCCATCCTCAATCCAAGAATGTAAGTGATAATGAAAATGCTACATAAAACCTCAAAACTTGATATTCACAAATATAATTAAATTCTGTAATGTAATTGTGAATTTTATATTGTTATACTTAAGTTGTTATTTTAGTTGTAGTATACACATGCATTATGTAATAGTGAATGTAAGACTGAAGTTTTGGTTGAAGTTGCAGTATAAACATGCAGAATGTAATCTTGAATGTTAGAAGTTTTCATTGAAGCTACATTATAAACATGCAGCATGTAATCTTGAATGTTAGACAGAAGTTTTTGTTGAAGCTGCAGTGTAAACATGCAGTATGTAATAGTGAATGTTAGACA